>JAOUZG010045189.1:1715277-1733790 GCA_026289955.1 Argiope argentata | reverse complement strand
ACACTACTTCCGATCTTCACGAAGTAGTGTGGAGTTAGTTCTTTAAATTATTATTTTTGGGATGCTTATTTTTATCATTTTTTAATGTTAAAACATAAAATACAGCATTTTAAAATTAATAATTTAAAGAACTAACTACTAATGTAATAAATAAATGAAATAATTTCTTTTATTTATGATGAAGTGAAAAAATCAGTTTTAAATGAACTGATGTATCTACCTTATGCTTTGTTACACCAAAAGATTACCGCCTAGTAATTCCCCCTATAATTATATTTAAGTCAAGATACCTGATTTGCTCTTAAGAAAATCATCACCAGGAATTTTCAGTGTTTCAGCAACCAAACCAAAGAAAAAAATCTAAATTAAACGAAATTAGAGTTATATCTTATAATTAAATATAATTTGAGCAGACGAATAAGAAACTGCTTCAATAAAATTAAGTATTCAGATTAATTAACCTGGAAGTAAATAATTATGAAGAAATAAGGAGAGCAAAAGTGCACACCCTAAACATTATTCCATTGTATTAGCGAATTATTTCCGAGTGAAAACAAGCCTTGAAATGAAATAAAATTAATTCATCATTAAATTATTATTCAAATAAGAAATAGAAAAAATTTATATTATACCTTAAAGTACCTATTAAATATATTATGGGATAAGTGTATATATTACAGAATACCTATGTATATTAAATATATATTACAGAATATTCTACTTATTATATATTTGAAAACGTAAATATTTGGTAAAATGTTAACAATCTGAACAGAAAACCTTATTTCTTTCATCATTCCATTGTAATTCAATTTATTTGTAAAATTCTCTGCAGAGCCTGACTTAAATATTATCAATATTCAATTCAAAGTAAAAAATCAGGAATTTAAATCGATTAGACTAATTCCGATTAATTTCCATGTAACCATCTGCACATCCATGATTAGCTGAGGAGATTGTTTCGGACAGTCTATAACTGGACGTTTGGGCAACATGTTGATCTCTCTACGACCGATCAGAGCAGATAATCGAAATGATATGGAATTCGACTTAGTGATTAACCGTGTGGCTTACTGATAATTATTCCTTTTCTATTGAAACATTTGACGTAATGATACGGGAAACGGGTAATATTTACACGTCAGAACGCTTCATAATTATGAAGGATATGTGTGTGAAGTATAATGTTAAAATTATATAAATTAGCTTGCATTACATCGAGTTATAGTAATAATTTATTATCCATAAAATATAGAAAAATATTTATTATTTATAAAATAACAAGCTTGAAGAATCATGAAAGCATAAAAGAATGTTTCCAAAGTTTAAAATATTTTGCACTCATTTCACAATTTAACCATTTGATTCTAAGCATAATTTCAACATAAAATATGATAAATTAACATAACATAATGTAATTTTATCATAACTTTTAGTAGGAGGTATGAAATTTTCAAATATATTTTCTATTTTTTTTGTCTATTGTTTTTCTTTGTATGAAGAAATTCATTTCGAATTCGTTTTTAACGTTTTATATTTTTCTAAGGCTGAATTATCATTTATAAATTGTAAAATCCGAAATTTTAATGGTGCAGATGGTGGAACATCTTCAATGAACAGGTGTGAAAATCTTCAATGAACAGGTGTGAACACCTTCAATTCTTATTGAATATATTTTCTTATAAAAATATTTTGAATAATAATTGAACGGCATAAAATGCACAATGGTAAACACGGCGTTATATTGAATACATAAAATATGGATCTTGAGGAATTGTCCATTCGCTCATTCGAAGGGCAATTAGGTACTATTCGATTAAAGTAGACAATAAAACTTTGGAATAGGTATAAATGTATTGTAAAGTATTATTATTGAGTAATTATAGACAGTTTAGGTTTAAAATATTTGTGGTGATTTCAATCCGTTTTTACAAGTAAGGTGAATTTTTGAATAATTAATCTTTTATGAGGTTCAAAGGAAAAATATTCAACCTAATCTATTTACTAAATTATATAATAATTGAAAAAAACTTCAAAAAAGGAATCCATAATTGTAGTGTTAGCAAAGTATTTGTATAAAAATTCTGTGAAATGTAAGACTGAAACGTAATTCCATATTTATTTCTGAGCCAAAATACTCGTCAAAATTTAGTCAATCACATAAACTCCCCTTTATTCATTTTTATGGCTGTTTTATTGCCAAATTCAGCAAGCAACGCCTTTTTCACCCCTGGTAACGAAATGACCTCTATTTTTTTCTTTTCTCTTAAATCGATTCTCATGGTGTAAATAGTTTCTATACGAAAAGGAGGTGTATTTATCCAATCAATGATATTAAGCTCGAAATGTACCTAGAATTTAGGTATAATTAACCTACACATAATTTTATTTACTTTAAAGCCTTCAATATAATTATAGCCTATTACTATGAAAAACCTTATGGAAGCATAATGTCACGTGTTTAAATAATATACAATACACGAACTCTAATTAGAATCACATTGCTTAGTTATAATCAATTCGAAATAGAAAGTTACTTAAATTTGGAAATATTATCTTCATGATATAAAGAATAACGTTTTATATTGTTTGATCAAAAAGGTCCCTTCACAAAATTAAAAAAGTATTTTTTTTTTCAATAGAACCATGCAACTAATCAAGTTTATCAAAATAACCAAAATATGATGGCATATTGAACAAAAAGGATAGCTCTGCAATCTGATTAAATTTTGAAGCTTAAAACTCACATTTTGAGGTCCCATATTTTAGAACAATAAACAACTGCTTCAAAGATTTTATGTCCTTTGATTTATAAATCTTGCTCGAAGTGCTATGGTTTAAAAATTCCAAATAGTTGACGCATATGTTTTTATTTTATTTTTTTAATTTTTAATATACGGGAACTATTTTAATAAATGTAACTAACAAATGTAGTAAAATATGTGACTTTCATTTTTGAAAAATTACATGATTTGCAGCAAAATAAAGTTCTGTGACTCTTTTCCCATGTCTGCACATATTTTTTCTATTAAAAGTTTCAGTCTGGAGCACTGACTGCTTTACCATTAAGCCTTGACTCTTTCCCCCATGTCGGAAATCTAAGTGGACGTTACTTTCCCGGCTGTCATAATAAAGTGACTATTTTTTTACTGCGTAGAAAGTGCGCTCATCCCTCCTCTAAGCACTATCGGCAAACACATTAACCCTCTGCGATTAGATCTAAGGCCAATTGCAGTAATAGTCTCATTTTCTTTTGGGCATATTTCATGTATAAATAGAAGATATGAAATCATTAAGCAAACAATTGTGTATAAATAATACAAAATTCATGAATAAAATATTTCGGTTATTCATCTAGCGGTTACGATTTTGAAGTTATTAATTTCGCTCATACAGTTTAAAAGGCCGATTTATTTATATTATATCTTAGTCATATATATATATATATATATATATATATATATATATATATATATATATATATATATACTGAAACAATTTTAAAAGAGGTAAATTTAAGAACATTGCCATTTTCATAATCAATTAGAAAGATACACAAATGTATTAAGAGAGCGCGTATGCTGCTATTCCTATACGACATAGTGGAACTAAGAAGAATAAAAAACAGATATTTGTAATTGAAAAAATGAGAAATCCGGCCTGATGACTTTCTCAAGGGTCAACATCAAGCAAGGCCTCCAATAAAAAAACGGAATTTTTTTCTGTAAAGAGTTAGACTATTGTCTAAAAAATTTAACTCTTTTATGACCCGAAAAATTCCGAATTTTAAAATAGAAGAGATGCATCAATTTTTAGCACAAAAAAAACCAAAAGACAATTAAAAAAGAGAAGAAAAGACAGTAAAAAAAGGGTTTTTTTTTTACATCAATGCAATTTTTCTATATTTATAACACTATCAAAAGTTTATTTTAATATATGATTAATTTTTTATATATTTAAAAATATATGTATATAGTTTTGTTAATAATTTCATGTTGAAATCTAAAATTTCTATCACTCTAATCCTCCATGTTAAAACCTTGAGTTTGAGATTTAATGATAATATATTCAGTATTTTGTAACTTCATTTTAATTTAGCTTGCAATAGTAACATTTCTAATTAAATTCAATTAAAAATAAGGATTTAAGTAATCATATATTTTAAATCTCTGAATAAAATTTGATTTGCTGAATTCATGTTCCATTTTTATATAGTTGAAATAAAGCAAGTGATAATACGATCATTGATTTTATAAATACTTAAAATTTACTATTAAAAGATCTCTATAAAGAATAAATTTTTATTATTATTAATAATTCTCTCTCTATAACTAAAGATTTAATTAATAAAAAAATGCGGCACAAAAAGGAATTTATATATGATAAATTCATCTATTAACAAATGTGTAAGAATATTCAAAATAGTAAAGAAAGCGGATAAATAATGAATTTAACCATTTCAAAAATTATATTAATAGAAAAAAATTTATGTTTGAAGAATGTTTGCATAAAGTATTATAATCCAAAAATGCATTCTTTGTATAGGTTTTTGGTACCACGGTTACAAAAAGATTATCTTTACGAAATAAATTGAAAATGAAGCTTGAATATTTGAATCAAAGCTTTAAAGAATGTAACAGATCACTTCGTAATTAATTTTAAACATAACAGTTCAAATCCTTTTTCTAACCAGAGTGTTAAATCTAGAATAAACAGAACTCTTCATTAGGAATGGGAATCACACAATTTTAATGATAAAAAAAAGCACAAAAGGCTATCACTTTCTATCAATAATTACAGAGCATATTACGGTTAAAAACCAATATTTATTTTCCATTAATTTCAATTTTATTTCAAAAAATAATTTTCTCAAAGTAAAGTAATTTTTTTTAAATTAAGTATATCTTCCGCAATATTTTTTATGCCAGTAGTTACGGAATTTATGATATTAGATTCATTTATTTGCTGACCCTTTAAATTTTGCTAGAATTAAAAGTAAAATTTTAAAAATTTAAAAACTTTCCAATCAAATAAAAAATATTGTTACGAATTATTCTCATACAAGAACGACTCGAAGATGTAGAATATATTGTCTAGGAAAACGTTTATTAAATACAGACCGCACAAGCAACAAATTCACAGCAAATTAACTCTAATTAATCCGCTGATTTCGGTTAACAGCAAAGCTATAAATCAGATGTCAATGAGAGAAAAGACGCTCTCTCACGCTAAGCCAACTAACGTAGTTCGTTGACAGAACTCATCTGATTCACCTCCTTAAGGCGTGCCTTTTAAATAGTGTCCCATTAAAGTGGGTGGGGCAAACTCAGAGAAGGCGCACTCATTCTAGGCAAGTCTGGAAATTTCTCCAAAGATTTCTCTATAAGAACAAAGCTTCTACTAAACATTTTAGCGTATAGTAACATTTTAGCATTTAGCTGAACATTTTAGCATTTAGCATATAGTAAAATCCATTAGCTACCTCATTACGTCGCCAACACACTTTCATAGGCAAATTAGTCAAATATGACAAATTTCTGTTTTGAGTTCCCTTAGAACGGTCTTTTCTCGCTGACACGCAATTCCATTGCAATTAATTTTATACAATTATTTAAAATATCCTAATATTACAAATATTTAGGATATTAAAAAAATCATGCATATTTACAATATTTAACATTATTCAAACAAAATTCCTAAAAATATAGTATTGTAATCTGGAATTTCTTTTTTGCTTCTATTAAATGATGTTCAATGCATTTTTAGAAACCTGAAAATGTACTTAAGAGGTGGGTAGGGTCATAAGTTGTCTTTAATGTATAATCAGTTTTCTAAACATCGTGTATTGATTAAAAGTAAAAGATAAAAGATGATAAAAGGTTCAAAGTTTAGAGAATTTGATTAAAGTAAAAGAATGCATATTGTTTTTCATTTGTATACCAATCAACCATCATCCTTGAATTTAAATTTTTAAAAGTTTTAATGTTAATATTATTCATTCCGTTAATACCATCTTCTGATTGTTTATTTTATACCAAGTATTTTTTTTTAATTCCAAAAGAATTTATTTAGTTCAAGTAAAAGTCATCGTAACTAGAGCGTAATGGTAAGGTCAATTTTAGCCTTTTAAAGTCAAACAGCCTTCTCCTATAACCAAGAGAGAAAAGTGAACCTATGCTACCTATGTACATATATTAAATCAGTTATGCTAAATTTAATAAGATGGGTTATAGTGCCCCCTGTTAAGAGATGGCATATTAAAGAAGTTAAAAAAAGTGTCTGTTGTACTAAACTAAAAAAACAAGAAAAATTTTGTAGATTTATCTGTAAAATTTAATGAAATATATGACATTGAAATTATTAACTTTCTTGGACTTCAGAAAAGATGCGTCCTAAAACTGAAAATTTCTGACGTCTTAATTTTTTGAATGAGTTTCGAGGCCTGATTAAAGTGAAGAGTCGTACTGCAAGTGGAGCGATAAGCACTAAATCCATTGGGACCAAGAATCCTATCGTTGGAGGACTATGGACAATTGGAGAGGGTGCCACCTAAGGTGTCGTCTGACAGGGGTTTAAAATTACACACAAAAAAACGCTCCAAAATATCCTTACTGCTGATTTAAAAGACGGGAAGTTAATATAACAAAGCTAAATTAACTATTGCTCACAAAACATTTTTTTAAGATTTCACCTATAAAAATAGATACATATCGAAAAAAAATCAAAAATAAGCATTAATACCAAAATATATTATGAATAATATTGCAGACTTAAAATTTTATGCATTTAAATGCGAATGAAAAAAGGTTTAGTTGAATAAAATCTTAATAAACAATTTATTATTGTATTCTATCTTCATAAGAAAGTAAAATTTGAATTAATGATTATCTACTTGCTCAGGCATTACTGCTTTACAAGGGGAAAATCAAATAATTTATAGTTGCTGTTAAAAATTGTGCTTTCACTTCAAAGGAATTTCATTATTTATAAACTTTTATTCAGATTTTTCTTTACCCAAATGCTGGATTTAGCCACGTAGCTGAAAATGTAAAAGTAAAGTTGTTTATTAATTCATCTTAATATTTAATATGTGACAGTATTACTGCCCCATGATGCTTTTATTAATCAAGATAATAACAACGCGGGGCAAGTTCAAAGAGCGAAGAGATGTCTTGTTTGGCATCTCCTCACCTTCGACAGCAACTTATAAAAATAAAAGTTTGTAAAACCAAGCAATCAAGTAAAAAGTACCGCACTTCTCAACTTTTCTGCTTGCCAGCACGAAAAGAAGATCTTTTCGCTCTTTTTCATGCATATAAAGCTCACAGGAAGCGAAAGAAGGAAGTTTTCCCGAAATCTCTTTTTAAAAAGTTTATTGTAAAGAACAGGACACCAAAGACCGAAATTGCTTTATAAATTCTTTAAAAGCGTAAAATGCATCGCTTTGAAAAGACCAGGAATAGTCTAAGGTGATTTTTACAAAGATTTGTTTTTAATATTTTGTACCTTCCATCTCCATAAATTATTCCGGCGATGTAAAAATAAAAGATTTTTCGTGCTTCGAACAAAAATGCAAGAATGTTTCATAGTTTTATTACAGAAAGGAATTCGGCATTTTCTCATAGATAAATAGAACTTCAGGGTTCAGTTTTCGGCGGGGCTACAGAATATGAAAACGAAAATGTAAAATCTTTTAAACTTATATCGAAATAGAATATTTTCTTGAAACTAAAGGACATTTTAATGCTATTGAAATCGATAAGAAATCGATTACGGTATTAAACTGCATACATAGAAAACGAATATATATTAAATATCCTGAAAAGATGGGAATCAAAAGTATTTTTGCGTTTAAAGCTTATAATTATTTTTTAGAGAGATCAAAACATAACAGTTGGCAATGAAAGGCAAATGTCAGTTATTGACACAATGTATCAGGTGTTTTGTATGAATGTTTATAAATTCTTACTTTCCTTTAAAGTATTTATAAAACTTTACATTCGTGTTGTAGTTGATAGTTTTATTTAGCTCTATAACTACTTAGTTATATCTACAAGCGTTACGGAAACACCCTTTGGCAATTTCTTAGACGTTAAATATATTTTAGATATTCATAAGCATGCGCATAATTGTAGAAAAATTGAATGTGTAAATGTAGTATTAGTCTGTAAAAGCATAAATAAATTATTCCCCATATGTTTCAAGAAATTAAAACAGACAATAGTCTTTGCCTGAAGACGGATTCGTAGTAATTATTTGATTCATACTGTAGAAGGATAAAACAAAAAAAATATTTGACATTTAAAAATTACTGACGACTTTTGGTTACACAAGCATTTTAAATGAACGATCTGTGGTTAGCAAATGTTTGGGAAATTCGTTTTTTTAATAGTGAGACACATGAATTTGGGAGTCGTTGTGTGATCTATAGAAATATCTAAATCTAATTTTATTTTATCGTGAATTGAATGGCTTATCAAAAAAGAAATTATATCAGATTTAAATTGTTCATATCAGTAAATATACCTTATAAAATTTTAAAATTAAATCTACAGTTCATATTTATAATATACTTTAAAAAATAAACATAATATCTAATAGCATTTTGCTGTTAGAGCTCGCTTGTATTAACACCTAATCTTTTACTTTTCTCTTTATTCAACTAAATACAATTTTCTTTGCTAAATATTCATCAATATATTTTTTATATATAAAAATTAATTCAAAGTCTGATATTTATTTTTCCCTTATTCTTGAGGGCACTTTGGAAATTCATTTAAATATTCTGTTATTTATCAATGTCATGTTTATGTTCTGAGAGCTTATAAGTGATTACTTTATATATTAATACAAAATAATGATGAGTAAAATCTTGACACGTATGTGTGTACATACATACATATGAATGAAAAACTAAATTTTGATTATAATTATCACTATATACTTATAAATTATCTGTACGTGTTGAACATAAGAATTGAATTGCTTTTTTTAGTAAGTTAAAATAATTCTAACTTATTTAGTAATGTTAGTGATTGACTTACAAGTTCATTGCCGCAATAAACAGTTAGATTTCAAATACGTAACTTAATATTTTGCAGTGTTTTTTACATCATATTTAAATATAATTTAATATATAGTGAAAGGGAATTCTGATTTCTTATATTTCAATACATACAGAATAAGTGAGTAAATAAAAATAGATTCCAGCATTAAGAATTAATATAAAAGCAAAATCATTGATTAATTCAATAATAAATCTGGGATTTCATTTGTGAAATATGTACTGAGAGTTTAGTAAATGTACAATAGCAGTAGTGAGATGTGGTAAAAATAAAAATTGAATTTAATACATTCACATTTTTGGTGTTTTTTTTACATTAATGTTGTCAGATTTCCTGTTCTTTTAAATAACAATGATATGTTAATTTAACCTTATCAATGGGTGAAATGTAATTTTTTCCTATTTTTTTCCTTATTGATTCAGCTTTTCTATATTGATGTTCCAGGAAAAAAACAGATATTTAAACTTAGCTACTCTAAAAATGGAACTAAATTTATATGTTAAAAAATCAAGTCTTCTTGCATAATTTTTTCTTTATATACATTCTGCATGTAATTATGTTTAAAATGTAAACATTTTTTAAATAAAATTAGTAATAAACTTTATGCTTTTTAATATCTAATGCAATACTAACTTGTCAGTTTTATATAAAATAGCTAAAAATTTTGTAGCTATTCCTATAATGCTTAAAATGACATATACTTATATTCGACCTTGGGAAAAAGTTTTCATATATGCATATTAATGTGTGAAGTATAATTAATTTATTAATCTTATAATTTTTTATTAATTAAAAATAATTAAAATCTTGCAAAGTATGTACAAAACTGTTTGAATATATAATAATGATAAAATTTACTATGTCTTTATTCTAATTTGTTCTAAATTAAATCATTTATTTAAATGTCTAAATAATAACATTGAGAATAATTTAATTAGTGAATCGAAACATTTTTTTCACGAAAAGAAGACAAGAAAATCAGCAAATACATTTTTATTAAATAAAAACTTATTCAATTTTAACTGAATAATTCCTAAAAAATAATTAAAATTGTTGTTTTAAGCGAATAATTTCAAAATAGGTAATATTTCTTGCTTAAAATAATGTTAGCTAGAAGAAATTGCAGACACTTATAAATAGATTCGAAGTTTCGTTTTTATTTTTAAATTGTATATAATATTCCTTAAATGATAAAATTTGTCAAATATTATAATACATCGATTCTTAAATAAATATCAAGGTTTCAAATTATTAGCTAGATTTCATTTTAAAAGGATATTTATTTTTACATAAGTAAACACATAGCATTAATCAAGGATCTATCCAATGAGAAAACACAAAATTTATATTATTTTACTGATTTTTTTTCGGAAAATAGTACAGAGAATTATAATTACTTTATAGTCATACATCTTTATTTCAAATATACATACGAGCTTAAAATGAATTTTATATTGAAATTTTTATTATGTAATAGCTTAATGCAATAGTCTAATTGTTTACATTTAAATTTATGGAAAGAATTCAACAAATGTGGCTCCATTCCGACATTTCACTTTGCACATCCTTAGTGCATTTCCACTCACAGGGAGCCGAACAGGTCTCCAATATTGCGCAAACACCCCAGCTGTGCGCCCGTTGAGCAGTTTCGAAACAAACTTTAACCTCCAGACCTTGCTGAACCAAGGTAGTCAGGTGTATGAAATATAGGCTTAATTACCACGGTAGTTATTATTTAGTCGTTAGAATTGCTGGACTGAGTTCAAATGCTTTGCGCCTAATTAGTTTGCGCTATTAAAATCCCCTTTTAAAGTACAGAGGGATTTAGGCTAAAGTTTCGCTGTGCGCAAATGCCATTAAATTGCCTCTGTGATAACGCATAGGAGTGAATACTTAAAGAGTGTTAAACTGAGTTAAGCTGTGGCTTTAACTCCGGGGAAATCGCAAGTTTTTACTCATGAGTAAATATCTGGGCGCCTCTCCCCAGAACAATCTTATTCGTCGGTTAGTAAAGTGGATAGAAAAATACATCATGAATCAGCGGAAAAGCTCTTCTGACAATTACAAGGATTTATTTTATATTATGCTAATGAAAGGGGGCTTGCTTAAAAAGTCTTCCTTAGTAATTTCTTTTTGATAACAACCTCACGTTTCTTCTTTTTTATTGTTAATATCGAATTGTTTTAGCTGATATGAGTAAGAGATTAATTGATTGTTTTGTTTCATAAAATGTTTACTGAATTTTTATTTATTAAATATCACTTTAAAACAAGGTATTTTTAAGGGATTTTTAACTTTTTGAAATTGGTATTTATCTAATGTTTAGTTATTAAAAACATTCTAACATTCTATTAGATATTTTTCTATAAAAATAAGGTGTTCATAATGATCAACTTCCTCCAATTACAATAAAAAAGAGCCTGTAACTGTGAATTAGAATCTAAAGGAAAATAATTTATGCAAAATTTATTTCGATAAATAGCAAAATTGTACAAGGATTACATTCTATTCTGCTTGGTTTAGGTCATACATTTTTTTGTATAGTAATGATATCATTATTTGTATAATAATGAGTTATGTATTTAATTTATGAATATAAAATATTTTGACTTTTGTTTCCACAAGGAACAGTAAGATCATTTCAGATTATCAAAGACCCATTATAAGCCCTAGATATACCACATTGTCTTTCATCAAAAAAGAAAATGTGTTTTCTATTGTTCAATATTTACCCATAGGAGTGAAATAAATAGTTAACATCGTTATTTTTAATTAATTCACAAATTTTTGAACGAATATCAAGGGGATAGTTTAAAACATTTCAATTTAGAATACAACCATATTAATGTAATCAAGTAATATGCAGTTGTGAAAATTAAGTAATATAAATACAGATGAGCATTTCATTAATAGAAATCCATTGTTATTAATAATCTAAATTTTACTGTATCTAATCATATGCAGTATATAGTTATATATAGATAGATGTATGTGTTACATAATTTGTTAATTGCTAAGTATTAATTTCTTTATGTTGTAACGCCACACATACACACAATTACTTTTATTACACAATTGAATTTGCTCATGCGTCTTACGATTTGAGAAAGGAGTTCCACAAGGAACAACGTGAATTCGTTCTATCAATATTGTTTGAAAGAGAAAAGTAATTCGTAATATTTAATTAAACATTGTTATCATTCCGATTATCGTTGAGGGTTCAAAATTTAATATCAAATTACTACATTTGAAACATTTCATATGGTAGTTCATTTGCATCTGATAAACACGCCTGGGATTATTCTTTATATTATATTGTAAATATATAACTTTGCTATATAATGCAATTTTTATATGCGTATGATCCATGTACCTTCAAAACTTCTAGATTTCATCGTATATGATAATGCATACTCTAGTTTTACTCTTCATTCTTGTTCATTTTTTTATTTTCTTAACTCAGATAAGATTTTGTGTATAGAGGTAAATTATTTATGAAAGCAAGATAAGAGATCCACAGTTTTATTAATCATATATTCAAAAAATTCTATGCTGAATTATATTATCAACCTAGTGATTTCTCAAAGTCATATACTAGAAAAGGGTGTATAGAGTTTTCATCTTAAAGAATAATATTTGCCTTTGAATTAAAGTAAAGTATTTCAAAAACATTCAATGCATTCTTTCAATAATTGAGATTTAAAAATGTAATAAGGTTATTCTAAAAAAAGAGACAAAATATTTGCATTGTACTCCTGTGATACAATATAATTGTTTTCACCAATTTTTCTTTGTTTAGCATTTAATATTGTTGGAATTCTATTTTTTTTTTGTTCCTTAATTCATGTTTTCTTTCTTTTTTATGATACATTCTCTATCTCTGTTTGAATTATGTTACTCGATATCAACATGTGTATTTTTGATTCTCCATCAAATAAATATTAAATAACTGAAAGGAAAAATAAAAATAAACAAATGCACCAATTATATCTTCAGCTCGTTAGAAACACTTTTCGGTTTCAGAATTAAAATGTTGAGAATCATATCTGCCCATGAACTGTCATTTTAATATAAATTTCTAGGAATTTACTGTTTCAGTCATTTAGATCCTTGGTCTAATATAATCAATTAGATTCGAACAGAATCATGGATCTCGTTCGTCTGATATCTTTAAATTAGATATCAAAAATATTATATTACGTGATAACAAATATAAACAAACCTAAAATTTTACAAAAAATGATGCATGATAGTTATTTTTGTAACTGTGCATAAAAGAAAACTAATAAAACATCAGAGTATATTATTATTAAAAATCATCGATTTTCTATTTAGATGAGGGTTTTTAGAGCCTGTTTGAACACTGTTTTGAACAACGAATAAAATCACCATTAGAGAAAACCCTCCATTTTTTATGCTGATTTTTCACATCTAATTGAATATGTTTAATAAAATGCCATATATTTAATTCCTGCAATTCCAAAATGTGGGGAAAATGTTTTTTTGGAAACGACAGTAGAAGCAACAGTTCTCTTACTTCATAGTAAAGGGACTATTAGCGGATGGCAATTGTTACTTTAAATATTTACTGTTACTTTAAATTCTCATGAGCACGAGCTTTATTATACTCATTTAATCAACTATTAAATATTAAGTGTGTCTTATACATGTATATTAAACTATTGTAAACGAAGTAATTCGTCCAACATTCATGAATATCTTAGAAACACGCTTTCAACTGATCGAAGTTTAGAAGTATTATACTATTTCGACAGCCTTGGCGCATGTGCCTAGATATTTAACCAAAATTATCACAATTATCTAGAATAATCGGCTATAATCAAGCCATTATGATATTATTAGCTCTCGAGCTTCCCGATATCCGAGCGCTTATCATGATGGAGATTTGCGTGCATTTCGCCAATATTCCTTCAATTGCCAGCAAATTGACTGTGATCAAACTGCTAAGACATTCCTAATGCCCTTTACAACAAAACTGTTCAATTTCTCAGCTATTATAATGTATTATATTCACTTTTGATGTATATTTCCTTCATTTATTCAATGTGTGTTTTTCGATAAAATATATCCTTGCTAGTAAAACCATCACAAAAATTATTAGATTCTGGCTTAAAGAGATTTTTTTTAATGTTTAAAATTATCTTTTTAAATAAAAAAACATTTGTAAAACGTTTGAAATACTTAATTTTGAGTAATTCAAATAATTTGTAACAAAAGCAAACCTCTAAAATATTTGCTTGAGCATTGCTCTCTTTCTGTTTAAATTACTTTTCTTTAAATATTTCTGTAAGTTTTATGTTCACTCACACAATACAGAAATTTGAATAATGAAACCCTTGACATTAAACAGAAGAATCTTACAATGTATTTTATTCAAATAGCTAATGAATTAGAAAATTAATTTTATAAGCTTTTAATGATTACAAATTACAAACTCGAGATTAAAATTAATAAATGGACGAATTGTTGGGTAGATTATTTATATGATATAGTTTTATTCCTATTCTGACATACAATTCTTAGTTTACTGTTTTCTGTATATAATTTATATTTCTGTAAGTTTTAGATTCCTTAACTAATGAATGTATATAATTTAAATAACTAATTAATTAAAGCATTAGTTTTATAAATTTTAAATTACAAATTACACACATGGGATTAAAATAAGGTTTGCATGAATTATCTGGTTGATTGTCGACATAGTTTAGTCATATTCTTAATCTGACATTCTTCAGGTCTACTATATTATATATATATATATATAAATATATATATATATATATATATAAAATAGCAAAAAACGATAAGTTTAATGTGAAAATTAAAATCATATGTGAAAAAAGTATAATGAATCCGGCCTGAAGACTTTTTCAAGGGTCACCCTCAGGCCGGGATTCAAACCAGGGATTTTTTCTGTGAGGGGTCTGACAAGATTGTCAAAAAATGACCCCTCGTGACCCGAAAATCCCAGAAAATTGAGTACAATGTACAATGTACAAATACAATGTTGTGTTTAATTTTTAATTCTCAATATTTGGGTTCATAAAAATTGATGTTTCTTCCATATTTATCTTTGTTATGATGGTTACTTTACCTGCATCTAGTTGGAATTAAGCAGCATACGCGCTTTTTCGCTATATGCAAACTTTTGAAATGGCTTTTTTAGTTTTGGATTTGATTCGAGAGTTCGGGATTGTTGAGGCTAAGGAGATTTCTTCTTTTTCAGGTACAAATATAATTAAAAATGCAAAGGTCAATTAAGGAATTTCTCATAGCGCATGGCCCGTCGCGCGCTTTACCAAGGGGCACTGTGGATAACCTTGTGCTAGGGGCATCCATGGATAAAAAGCTACTTGCACAGCTGTTTTGTTTTAAAAATTTTAAAAATTCAAAAAAATATAAAATTTGTGGTAACAAAAGGTGTATGACTTGTCCACTAGCTAACAAAGAACAAGTTAAAAATGAATCGGGTTTGGAAACTTTCTGTAAGAACAAAAATTTGATTTATATGCTCAATTGCAAAGAGTGTAATTTGAATTATATAGGACAGACGGGTACAGAACTTAATAAAAGAATTAATGGCCATCGATCTGCTATTAAAAATTTCATAAAAACTGAATCTAGTGACTATGAATTATTACATTTCCAGTGTCATAATTTTAATAATATTGACATTTATATTCTGGAAGATAACTTAATTGACTTAAACAGAAGACTGGATTTAGAAAACATTTACATCTGTAATCTAAAGACTTTGTTTCCTTACGGACTCAATGGTAAACTGAATGGAGAAGGTTATGGTGACCTAGATAACATTTGCATCTACAATAAATTTAGTATATTTAAGGACTTTTTGGATAAAGAAAACTGTTTTAAAAGATTTAAAAGGGGTAAAGGTGGAGGTGGTAACTATGATATTATATACGAAGAATTTCAGAATTACTGTAACTTGGATCTTAATAGTGAGAATATTATGAAAATTAGGAAATATATTTTTGGCTTCAAGAAAAATAAAATTAAATGGTTTATAATCAAAACTTTTGGTGATTTAAAATTTAAAAATTCTTTCATAAAATCTATAATTCTAGACTTGATAAAATTCAAACTTAATTTTGAAAAAAACGATTTATTATTTAAAAATAAAAGTAAAATTAATAAGGAATACTGTGTGGTGAGATTTTTGGATATTGGCGTCGAAAACTTAAAGTTACCTAAAATTATGCACAACAATAAAGATTTTTTTCCTTTAAAAGATAATACTTTGGTTTCTGTAGCTTATAGTTATACAGCAACTCTAAGAAAACGAATTTGCAATTATAATTATTATAGCAAAAACCTAAATAAAATAAATGAAACAGATTGTAACTGTGACAATGAAATTTATAAAGATTATATAGATACCAATAAAGGTCATATATTAACGGGAAATTTAAATATCATCGAGTCTAGTTCTTTGAGAGATTTAATGGAAAAGGGTACTAAGTTCAGACTAAGAGGAAAAGTAAACTATAAGAAAATATTAATTTCTATTGGACGAGATTTGGATATTTTTATTGCTAAAATGGCGAGAAAATACCATTACCCTTCAGAAGGTTTTGCAGAATGGAAGGTGAGAATTTTGGAGGAAATTAAGACTGGGATTACTACAAGAAATATTATAACTAAAGAACGTGGATTTTATTTTAATGGATCTCTGCAAAAAGAAATAAAAAAATTAAAAGAAAGGTTTATTATTACTGTAATCGATAAATCGGCTAATAATTTCTGCTTAATGTGTAAGTATCTCTATAAAGATCTTTTAATCAAAGAATATGACTCTAATTCAACTTACTTGTTAAACAAAACTGGGAAAAAGGAATTGGATAAAAGGATGCTGGCCTTCACTAAAAAAATTAAAATAAAAGTTTGTTCTTTAAACTATCCTTACTTATTTCCGACTGTAAAATTTCACAAAAAACCAATTAAATTTAGATTCGTAACCTGTAGCACCGGAAGTTATAATTATTTTACAGGAAAGCAATTTTTTAATTATTTGAAAATAATTTTAAATAAAATTAAAAGTGAGGATGGTTTTATAATTAATAGTAATCAAGATATTTTGGACTTTGTAAAGGATAACAATGTTGATAAACTTGATACATATGATTTCGAAAATTTATATACCAGTCTACCTCATGAAAAATTATTAGAGGTTTGTGCCTTTATTTATGATGATTACTTAAATGGAGATATTATAACAAAAAACAATTGGATAGAATTATGCAACTTCAATATTAAAGAAAATTACGTGTTTAACGGCATTAATTTTTACAAACAAATAAAGGGAATTCCAATGGGTACAGCCTTTTCAAGTGCTCTAGCCAATATTTTTCTACATTATTACGAGAAGAAAATAGTTGGGGATGATTTATTGATTGGCTTTAGATATATAGACGATCTATTGTTGTTAAACTTAAATAATACCAATATAGTACTAAACTGTTACCCAAAAGAACTAATTTTAACGAAAACAAACAACAATCAATATAAAGCAAACTATCTAGATTTAAATTTGGAAATTTCAAATGGAAAAACTTTAATAGGTATCTATGATAAAAGGGATGAATTTAACTTTAAAATAATTAAACTTAGTAATTACCACTCTAATTTAAGCTCCAGGATTTTCAAAAATCTTATATTCTCACAGTTTAATAGGATTAGAAAGATATGTAATAACAAAAATGATTACATAATAGCGACAAACAACTTGATTAAAAACTTAGCTACTAACGAATTTCCCAAAAACTATTGCAACATACAAACTCTAATAACTAAGGGACTAGGGTATTTTCAAAATTAAAACTATTAAACTGTAATCTTAACTTAATAGATGGCGCTTCAGAAACTCATAGATACCGAACATGCTTGGGGATCCAAATTCGCAGCTAAGCTTATTGTGATTTCCATACGAGATGACAAGCTTCTAAACGTTGGAGTTCTTCTTTTTTGGTATGTGTTTGGATTTCCTGGTATTGTTTTGGGTGAGGCTCTGAAAGTTTTTTTTGTTTTGGTTTAAAGTAATTTACTTAAACCTTTGACTTGTGTGTCTAATTTGGATTAAATTTGTTTCTTATATTTGCCATGCCTGTTGGCTTGTATGTTTTTTATACTGCTTTGCTGTCTTACGATCTTTTATAAGATCTAATCTTTATGTGTAATCCAACAGGATTCAAATTTATTTTTCTTTAAGGTCTCAATTTTCTGGGATTTTCGGGTCACGAGGGGTCATTTTTTGACAATCTTGTCAGACCCCTCACAGAAAAAATCCCTGGTTTGAATCCCGGCCTGAGGGTGACCCTTGAAAAAGTCTTCAGGCCGGATTCATTATACTTTTTTCACATATGATTTTAATTTTCACATTAAACTTATCGTTTTTTGCTATTTTAGA
>JAOUZG010045189.1:1701383-1714877 GCA_026289955.1 Argiope argentata | reverse complement strand
CTTCCATATTTATCTTTGTTATGATGGTTATATATATATATATATATATATATATATATATTCTCATAGTAACTTCCTGATCCATTCATAAATCTAATAAAGTATTATAAAGATAATACGTAATTGAATCCACGTGCCGAGTGGATCGATAATTATTCACTGGTATAAATATTCTTTTATAGGATTCCTTCAATGAGTAATAAATCACTTATATAAAATAGATTCTTTAAAATAATCATGTTTCTCTTGCCAAGGTCAAATGTATCAGAATTCATGTCAACTTTCTACACGTGTGTGATTTATAAGAATATCATAGAATATAAGATAAGGTGTGCGCAGTGTACTTCTAAAACTGGAATAAAACGAAATTAAAAAGACAATATGTGTTTATTTGATGAATTTCGGCCACGTCTCTGCAAGTTCGAATATATTCGAACATAGTTTGTATTGAATCCATGAATTTATTTATACATTCAATCAATAGACGCTTTCTAGAAATTTTTTGTCTCAAAAGTAAAGCAGATGATTGAACTTTAATAAATTCACGTCTACTGTCTGTCATTTGCTATAAAACAATGGGTTATTTTTGAGCCTGAAAAGAAATAGACACCCCGCTGATTTCTTCACATTCCCGCGCTGGCACTTAACTGCTGAGAACTACTTTCTCCCTGCACCAGGCCTTTCTTTAAGTGTACAGTTGTTAGTGCCCTTAAGATTTAGGTCCCTCTGAGATGGCCATTTAGTCGTAATTCCTCTGCACTGACTCCTTTGCTACTAAATCCTCAAACTAAGGATTACACCGGGCTGCCTCCTGAAAAAATAAATATGGAGGAAGGACTGCCCTAAGTGGTAATCTGAATCGAAAGACAGTTCGGAAAGATAAGGATTGGATTCCTCCGATAAAAGTTTTATTCCGGAGAATTACAGGATGAAGCTAAAGCTAACATCATTATAGAGATGCATCTATCGCCGGAGCCAAACTTCTTACACGGGAGTTTCGAGAGAAAATACATGAGATAAGGATGTTTCCCATTTGGATCTGAGTGCAGAAATTTGCATTCAGTTTTCTTGCCTGATATTCCATTAAAGTTACAAAAATAGCAAGCGGAGCTGAAATAGGAAAATTTTAGAAATGAGTTCAAAGCTAAACTATGCATTATTGTTTTTTTTTAAATCATTCCCCTACAAAATTGATTTTGTTTATTGTCGCAAATTGCAATATATTTGAGCAATTAACGATGCATTTCATTTTTACTAATGATTGTTCAACCTCACTTAATTTGATTAAAATAATATCTGCCCGTAATTATAAATAATACATGATTATGAAAGACAAAAGTAAACATACCCTTCCCTTTAAATCTCATGCCATAATAAGCAGGAAGTTTGATTTCAACAGATTTACTATGAATTCGTCATTTTGTCGGCTGAACGAACATACCCTTCTCAAACACAAAATCTCAGTTCCGAGAACTTCACCTTTAATTGCTTACGGGTTTTTATCAACTAGTCAATAAAACTTATTTCCAAAACGAATTATAATGTCAGAAAACTTGATTTGTAATCAATATAGACACATTATACCATCAGGCAACTTTCATTCTTATCCAATCATAGACAAAATCTACCGTCATAAAACTTTGATTCTTTAGGAATCACAAACAAATTCTTTAGTTACACAGCCAAAATTCCTAACCAGTCATAGGCGAATTTTACTTTTATACAATCTAGATTCGTAACCAATCATAGACATACCAACCTCATGGAACCTTGATTTTTAACCAATCATAGACAAATTCTTCAGTCATAGAGCTTTTATTCTTAATCAATCATAGACGAATTCTAGCATCCTATAACCTTGATTCGTAACCAATAATAGTCAAATTCTACCATCCTGCAACCTTGTTTCTTAACCAATCATAGACATATTCTTCAGTTACGCAGCTTTAATTCTTAACCAATCATAGACGAATTTTACCTTTATACAATCTTGACTCGTAACCTATCATAGTCATATCTACCTTCATGGAACCTTGATTCTTAACCAATCATAGACAAATTCTTCAGTAATACAGTGTTTATCCTAAACCATTCGTGGGCAAATTCTGTCATCATGCACCTTGATTTTTACCCAATAATAGATGAATTTACCTACAGGTAACCTTAATTCTCACCGATCTTAAGTCTCACTGACTTTATACAACTGGCATCAAGCTGATGATTTTTATAATTTTAATTTTAATAATAGGTCATGTTTTTAAGTGTATATTAATCTAGGTTACCAGCAATTCTAGAAAATACCGTTATAGTTGACAATAGAGCTACGATCTCGATTTATGTTTAAACAAAACAAACTACAATACATATTGAATCGGTTGCCGGCAGAAGACAATACGTGTACCAAATCTGGGATTTAAATTGCTATAAATTTCTAGTGGTACCAGTTATATTTAAGAAAATTGAAAAACGAAACTATTTTTTATTCGTATTCATTGCTTCAAAAATATGAACAAATATCATGCTATCTTACTTATGGAAATATCGAAATCCTCGATTAGTATTTCTGAGCTCATCTGTTTTGCTTAGTATTATAACTTTTCTGAAAAATATAAACAATAACAATTTCCTATTATTTTCATAGAAAAACAAAGAAAACTGGAAAAGAGAAAGCTCCTTGGCATAGTGAAACTTAAATAAATAAACGAAAAATTGCTACCAGTTTACGTGAATGAAGCATTTAAAATGAATTAATTAAATTTGAGCCCAAACTAGAATCATTCAACAGTATTACAAGAAATTTTTATAAACATATGTAATTAAAAGCAACCATATTTCTTTACCCATTTAGCAACAAAGATAATAAAAATTAAGAAGAAAGAATATAAAACTCATCCAAGTTTGTGAATTCATTAATATTGCTCATTAATTCATCAAATCTATTTTAAAAAGAGAAATAAAATATATTTTCTTTTAATATGTTGTGATAGATGTAAAACAGCTTTCAAAGGAAAAAACACATATAAATTAAAAAATAATAATTGAAAATTATCGAAAGCGTTTTTTTTCGTATTTTGGTTATATTTTTAACGCAGAAAATAACAAAGTAACATGTTTTGATTAAACAACAAACCCATCTTTCTGAGTAAAATACAGCTCATACTAAATTGAGTGTTAATTATTTTGTTTTACCACAAAAAAGCTTTGTAATCCAGATAACATCCCTCGGACCGAAGTGTCACTTTTGGTCCAAAGGATATGTTTTCGGCTACAAACCTTTTGATCGGCCTAGAACATTCTGCATCTGCTTTAATGTTGACGAGGAAGTGACCAGGGTCCTTGAATCAGCAACTTTCATACGCAACCTCGTACAGTTGCTGTAGCTTCCTCTCCGGCAGCAAAAATCGTCAGTGCATTAAATACAACAGCCAACTTTACAACCAATTCAAACAAACGCTCATCATACATTCGGTGCAATTGTATCGTTCGTGTCACCACCGTTTCACTGGTGATAGAATATACGGCTTATAAAGCCAGATTATATACCAAGGACTGAAGTGCACTTTAGTCCCCAAAAAATGTTACTTGGCTACAAATCCTCAAATTTCGCCCCATCTGCCTAAATATGCATAAATTTCAGGATGCATTAAGTAAATTAGTGCCTAATTATTTGAAATCGAATAAGTAAAACAAATATTTTTAATAACAATCTTCATTTGTCGTTTCATTGAACTTAAATTTACTTTTAAATTCAAAAAATAATACAGTTTTGTAAAAATGCAATTCTTATTGTTAAAAGAATCTTCATCTGAGGCTAAAAGCTACTAATTATAAAAATCTGGCTAAGGTATCTGAATATTTTTTACCAGTAATTCGAATTCGACAAGAAAGTTGTGTCGTCATTTTAATTATCCTTCAATCTGGAAAATAAATAAACGATCCAATTTTCATCACTGAAAAAAATATCGCAAATGAAAGTTATGGAAGTTATTATAATTACATCTTTCTGTTCTTTCCAAAAATCATTCCCACAAGAAGTAACAATAGAATGTCCTTTTTTTTAATGGTTAATATTCATTTTGATGCTGTTCTTGATAATTATAAGAGATTAATATTTGTGCTCCCTTAAAAACTAAAAACCAAATAATGCATGATAAATAAAAGCATATATGTGGATGAAAATATTAGTCGAAAATATCAAGTAGTGAGAAAAAATTCGCAAAATTAATTTTCTAGCTGAAAATGAACGCATTTTGAAAAATTGAATTATTTGCTTATATAGAAACATTTGTTAATTTTCGAAGTATTTGTTATAGAATCGAACAACAAATCGAAGAATTTGTAGTATTACAAATTCTAAATGTTTACTTGTATAAGCAAACATTTAGAATATTTGCATGAACATTGCTCCCTTTCTGTTTAAATTACTTTTCATTAAGTATTTCTGAAAGTTCTCTGCTCATTCGCATAATATAGAAATTTGAATAATGGAACATTCGACATTAAAAAGAGCAATCTTAAAGCATATATAGTTTAGAGAACTAGTGAATTAAAGCATTAATTTTACAAGCTTTCCGTGATTACGAATATGCATATTCTAAAGTTAAATTTCTGATTGCAAAAGTAAGCAGAAATTATTATGATTATCAACAGTTTCTACTATACATAATTAATACATTTCTCTGGAAGGATAATAAATATTTAAATATATTTCAGAAAAAAAACTTTAGTTCACATTTTATATTGGTAGCAATATTCTGTTTACTTAATCTATTTCAAGGAAATTAACTAAACTACGGCGTCTAGACAGAAAAGCCATTACAAAAAACATTTATTAGTGCTTAAATTTTTAATGTATGTTTTATTCTAAAGCTGTTCGTGGCATTTAGAACTGTTTCTTTGTGTCATGCTATCAGAGAAAAATGCGGAAACTTGTATATTATCAGACAAAGTATAAACATAGCTGATACTTTTGGAGAAAATAAACTTACTTTTTTGTTTCATAAATTATTTTAGTACAATTTTCATTGTTCTCTTTTAGTGAACTTTTTCAATATTTTTTATACATTCTGGTATTTTATTGTTTAAATGTATTAATTTCTTGAAAATTAAATCTAAAGTACGCAAAAACTGTCTCGTGTATTTTGATTTAAGTAAAATAACTGATGTGATTATTTCAAAGTAACAAAAATAATATTAATTCCTTAATATTTATCTTAAATTTCCTTTAAAGTTTTAGAATACTTTTTTCTTTTTCAATTAACAAGAAACCATTTATAAAATTTGAAAAATTACCTGAGAAAGTTATAAAAAAATACAATAAGAATTATTTAAGTATGTAAAACTTTTAATTTAAAAATTGTATCTTGCGTTATATGATAATACGATATTATATAAAACAATTTCCATCTTAAATTTTTTGTAAATTATTTTAGGCTGTATTTTTTTTTAAAAAATGTACTATAATTTTTCATACTTAAAATATATTTATCTTTTTAACTTGCATTTTCGGAGAACTATAAATAAGTTTTATAAAAGTACAGCTATCGTAGGCGTTCAAAAATAAATTCAGAGAGAATACAATTTACAATTTTTTCAGTCATAAATCAAGATGACCATTCTTATTTTAAATATAGCGTAACTTTATTGTTTTTAACTATGTAGGATGCTACTCTAAGTAGAATAATAAACTCTATAATTAGAATTCTTTTAATGAGCTCTATAAGTAGAATAGCATGTTCTATTTTTTTAATATTTGCATGCAGTTGTAAAATTTTTGGCATGGAGTTCTACATATTCTAATATTAAATACTTTTTTGTGTACTGTAAAGAAATTATGCAAAAATAAAGAATTATAACCAAGCAACTCAAGAAATATAAGCATGAAATTTGTAAATTTGTGTGGCTCATTTTTACAACTTTAATATAATACTATTGTGTTGAGAATTTGTTTTATGTGTGGATGTTTTTAATTTTCATAGTCAGTCATCGTTATGTAGCGTTATCCATATCTATTAATAGTGTACATAAAACCTTTACTACCGTTTAATGAAAACCGTTATCGTTTAATGCAAAAAATATTCAACTTTATTAACATTTTTATATAAATTAAGGATATTTACAACTTATATTAATATCTCCTAGTTTTCGACATCGTTACATTATATCTATGTTTCTAATAATTTTTACAACAAAAAAATCCTTAGATTTTTCATAGCATCATTCCATTATGGAAATGAAAATCAAAATTAGCCTTCTTTGAATTGTTTCAAAGGCTTGCTTTGAGGATGAATGTTGTTGAAAAACTCCTAAAAATAATTATATAGTTCCAATTTTGCTTGAAATTTTTTGAAAATGGATCTCTGAAGTCCAAATAGACCATTTAAGTGGTAGAAATTTTTAAAAATAAGAAAAAAAATCGTTTCTTTGGTCAAAAAGAGATTTAAATGCTAGTTTAAAGATAAACTAGCTTAATTGTTTATAAATTGATTTACTTAAATTGTTTTGGGATACCTTGAGAAATATATAGTTCCTGAATTTAAAAAAATAGTTGCATTTCTATCTGTTCTTAATATATTGCTATTCGATTGAAAACAACATGGAATTTTCAATTTGTTTATGAAACTCAAAAGCAAGAATAAAATATTTCGAGAAGAATAGATTAGTTCAGGAACTGCAGAAAATTTTGATAAATTACTCTGCCAAATTTGAGCCAAAATGTATATTAAAGTTTAATTTATGAATTTTTTCGTAAGAAAATCCTATCAAAGATTAGAACTTGAGAATATAGCATATGAATATGTAAAATAGTATTAACGCATAGTATTAACTAATAGTATTAACGCATATGTAAATGCAAACAAAAAAGTGTAACTTCCAAAAAAATCGACTTTGAAATAAAATCCCAAACGTTTTATTAAGTTTTCTTAATGTTGAAACCTGTTTAAACATTAATAATATTCAATATAAAAAATGTGATAATTTTCCAGAAAAAATCGAATTTTTTGCGTAGTCACCAATTTTAACTGCTCTATAATATTTGCTTTATATTGACAGTTACTCCAATGATATGGATCCCAAATCAACTTGTTGGAGCGCCCATTGCCACAGACATTTTGCTCCAGTGCAACCTAGAGTCCCACCCTCGCTCAGTCACCTACTGGATAAGAGAAGGCGGTATAATGGTCCTCACCAACCTGAAATATAAGACCGAGGTGCAGCCAACAGTACTGTACAAAGTACAACTGAAGTTGTACATCCATAACCTGGAGCCAGAAGATTATGGTTCATATACTTGTGTTGCCAAAAATTCTCTTGGAGAGACTGAGGGTACAATCAGACTGTATGGCAAGTGATGCTTTTATTCAACATTTTTTTTAAAACATTTAATTTTGATTTAAAAAAATACCACAATTACCTGAAAGAACTTGATTATAATTTTCCTAAATTCTTTACTGATTCAAAAGTTTGCAAGTTTGAGGAATTTCACATTTTTTAAGAATAATTCCTGCCTCCAAAGCAATATTTTTTTCATTTAAAATTATATTCTTTTATTTCAATACGTTAAATTAGTTTAAAAGCAAGATATAATAAAGTAATTGAACAAAAAATGTTTAATTTCAAAAAAATGTGCTAGTTATCAATATAAGAATCCCTATTGGTTCTCCGGAATAAAATGCAGTAAAAAAAATCAGTTTTGTTTTAGAAAAAATAATAAAAGAGTCAAATTAACTGGAAAGCATTCAATAAGGGGTTGGACTATTCTGACTTCGATTACAGAAGCCACTCTGTTAAGCATGGAATAAGCATGGTTTTATAACATTTATTTCGGTATTTCATGGTGCTAAGCTTTAACTATTGTTTCCTCAGGTGCTCCTTTTGTTCTGGGATGATTTTCAGGAATTTTCTTCCCCATTATAATCCATAAATTCTAACCAGGATCGTAATCTGACGGGCTTCCATATGTTGTGTGAACATTAACACCATGTTTTGCAAGTGTAGGCTTAACTTAAAATAACTAATGTTTCAATATAGAGGTCTGAACTAAACTCAACTGAAATGTAAAATTAGATGTCAAGTGTGTCTTATCTTTTTCGATGTATGGCAAGGTGCTAGATTCTTCTGAAACATTCATTTCAGCCTTGGGAATAATGTCACAAGTGCTACAAAGCAATTGATTCTCCGAACAATTAATACATTTCATAGAAACGTCAAAAAGTTTTAAAAAAAATTCTAGGTGAGACTATTATATTTATTCTTTAAAATCATTGAATACGATGATTCGAAGAAGAAGTAAGCATGTGAATCACAAATAAGAGTATCTTGCCGCTTCTATAAATTTAGTATTCGAGCGACAAGAGTATGATAATGGACGATCTAAACAAGAGAAATTTAAATTTATGCTCACTTATTCTATGCAAAATAGATTTTTTTCTTTTTGTTATGAAGAAAAACTGTTTTACGATCTAACGCTTAAGAGTATCCTAAATGTTGAAAAATTGACATTTATGCCATTTTCATGAAATGCTTTTAAAAACATTAACTTTAGAGCTCTAAATATATATGGCAATGAAAAATAAATAAAATAGATAAATAAATAAAATTTTAAGGCTTATTTTCTTTATCTTAAGCTTTTACATCCCGAACAAGAAACTGCCGCACTTTCTTTCTAGATTTCCATTTTTTTCCCTAGAAATCTTATATTACTTGTAGAAGAAAAAAAAATGAATTCAATCTAATGTTAGAAGTTTCATTGTAATTTAATTTTTTAAACAATTCGATGCAACATACAAAAAACTACTTGTAATTAATTAATTAATCTGTTTTGCTAAACCTTTTATATGCTTGCATTTATGTAATTCTAAACGCCGTACATATTTCAGCTTTATATTACAAATATACTTAATTGAATATCTTTAGAAAAAAAGATTAGAAGATTAACAAAACGCCTTTCTGTTCTTTGAAAAAGTGGTTTCTTCATCAGCAAGTACAAATATTAATAATTTTAAAAGGCATTTAATGAATTTTTTTTAGCATTAAACAAAAGAAGCGTAGTTTTTTTGTATTAATGCAGAGACAATTTCTCGAGATGGTTAATATATTATTATATACGTATTCACTATGATTGCTATTTAAATCTACAGTTGATGAATTTTATAATTTTTAACCATAAAATTAACACATTTAAGCGATTTATTAGATTAACAAAACCAAATGCATGATTAAGTTTTCAGAATCAACATGAACCTCTATTTTAAACGATTGCGTTTCTATGAACTCAGTAAATTGATTTTAGGTCTGCATAAAGAATCATACAAAATTTGAACTCGCATGTATATTGTCAAAATTTTCTCAAAGTTGAAAAAGAAAGTATTTTTAATATTCCATTTCACCTAACACACCCCTTGAAAAAAATTTATTTTATGGAAGTTAAATAATTTAAATTAATTGACAAATTACTGAAAACATGGATTGATTCGCATAATAAGAAATTACGAAAGTCTTTGCATTATTTAATTAGTATACATCCCTTAATACAGTAAACGTACCACTTGTTCTCAAAAATTACCTAAAATTTATTTTGTGGACAGTTCATAGATTCAGGTATTCTATAAAAAGCATATAAACATTATAAATTAATATGAAAAATTCTACATTACCTAAAAAAGGCCTCAGGATCCCCTAAATAATCATTTGATTATTTTTTTTCATAGAATTCACGACATTTCTATTTTGTCGAATATTCTCTGCTTCTTATAAGAAACAAAAAAAATCTCCACAGTTTGATATTTTGCTTAGGTATCTCAAGCTAAAGGGAGGGGGGTGGTATACAATAACAAAACGATTGCAATTTTTAATTTGTGGAAATATTTATCCATTCAAATATATTATAAAAATTATACAAAACAAAACAAGGACATAAATTTGATAATTTAGTAATTTCGGCAATCAAAGAATTCACATAAAAATTCCTCTGTAAACCCACCATTTACTTCAGGCACCTCAAATAATTCCTCGTTGGCTCACTTCTCCTCAGAGCGGGTGCCATTTTTATTTTATGAAAATTTCATCCACTTAAGTATAGTAGTTTTAACAATGCCGCAACGGGTGCCACGGAACGGAGAAGTCATCCACGGATAATAGGCTTGTCCTTTTAAAGGCTTACTGCGCGGCAACCTTTAATTAAGGCTAAAGTTTTAATTAACATTTGATGCCTATAGTGGTTTCGCTCCCCCTTGCGTCATTTAGACGAGGAGGGGGCTCAAGTTGCTCTGCCTTGATACGCGAGTCGACAAGCAGATAAAGGAATTCATGAACTTCATATGGAGACGAACAATGAGTCATACGAACCAATTTGCATTTCTCGGAATGAATGATTAAGCCGGATAATTGAAGCTTCCCAATTTATGAATATTGTCTCCAAGAAGCTTTTGTGTGTTGCAACCAAGTGTCGCAGATTATTTATTAACTGCCGAAGCTCGGGCGAGTGGACGGACTTTATAAGTATTTTATTACCTTTCTATTGGAAAGACGGTTAGGATTAAGCCACTGGGAGGTATTGATGACAATAATGCCCACAGTTTAACGTTCCAATGATGAGTTCCACCTGAATGTACTCCAAGAAATGTAAAAATAAAATGAAACGAATATTTAAACATAATTTTTACTGACTGTAATGAAAAGTAGAAAATAACTTTTCTGCGATGTTAAATCAAAGTCCAAAATTTGGAATCAACGGCAAAAGTGCTCTAAATGAATTAAAATTTTGGAAGACGTTAAAAAGGGGTTTTTTTAATTTTTTATGACGGTTAGGATCAAGCCACTGGATCACAATAATGCTCACAGTGTGTGTTGTGACTTATGGCACTTGCTTATGGACAAGCCTCCGGTTGATACAGCAGCAGATTTAATCCGAAAGCAGCGTCTCTAGTTTTTGAAGTAGCGCCAACTAGGTAAAGTGTACATTTTAGCTACACACTCACCACATTCGCATGCACAACCCCTTTTTACAGGGGGGGGGAGCACATTCACACATCTCCCAGAAGAACATCCATGCGAGAACCGGAACTCGAACTCGGGGTTCCCAGAACTGAGGAAGATGTGCTACCTCTGTGCCAGAAAGCCGGCATGCTAACAATTTAACACTATAATGATGACTCCCATCTGAATGTTCACCAAGAAATATAAAAATGAAATGAAATGAAACCAAAATTTAAACATAATTTTCTAGTGACTAATTTCTTCAAAATTTTAATTCATTTAGAGCAATTTTGCCATTGATTCAAAATTTTGTACTTTGATACAGCATCGTACAAAGGTTATTTTCTACTTTTCAATATAGTCACTAGAAAATTATGTTTACATTTTGGTTTCATTTCATTTCATTTTTATATTTTAAAGTTTTTATGAATGTGTTGATTTTTTTCGCATAGAATTTATAATGTTTATGTTCGTTCTTTGATTAGTTTTTGTAATGTTTCTATTGTCTCTCAGTTATATCTTTATCAGAGTTCAGAGTTATAATAAAAAAACAATGTACTATGTGAAATACAATAATGAAAATAAGATATTTTCCGCCATTTTTATTAATTTCAACTTTTGAATCAGAAGTGTTATAATTTATGATTATTGCAGTTTACTTTTTCAAATAAAATTTCTTAGCTACTTTTTTTTCTTCAAATTCATTGCCAACTAACGCTTTTCATACTAAATGCTTTCAGATAGCTGGTTATAAAGGTATAGGAAATAAATTTCATTTCTGCCTAGTCTAATAGATTTTAATATGCTGTTATTTAACAGATATCAAAGATATTATTTTTATTTAACTTCAAATAGTTCCTAAAAGTGGAACAAAATTAATATCATAATAATTAACTTACTGTAAGCTCATATAGCATATATTTTGAAAATTGATTATTTTGGTAACTCCACATGTCATCACAGAATCAATCACTTCATTAATTAAATCTCAACATCTGATCATAGATCAAAATTACAGAGCCCATTCCCATTAGCAGAGTGTAATTTCAAAACAGGATGTTAATGCTACAAACCAACTCATTCATTGAGGAAGCAGGTGGGCTTTTAATGTGAGCTAATAACCATTGCATCAGTAATCTGCAGATGTAGCATATAAATACGTAGAATCAAGTTATATTTCAATATTTCGATCAACCTTGATGCTCAGATATCAAACGTTGAAAAATTTGAAATTGTATTCGTTTGTTATAATCTGGCAAGAAATTTCCATACAAAAAAGAGATTCTAATAAAGTGTAGCAATTTAGGTTCAACTATCTTCAACTCGGTTTAAATTTTTAATTTAAGATTTCATCATTTTAGCTTTTCTAAATGTTTTTCCTTTCTTTGAATTTAAAAATAATGATTTATGAAACATTTTTTTAAATAAAAATACTTTGTACTTATTTTTGTTTGTACATGTATCATTGCATATGCATTTTATTTGTAGTATGCCTTTATAGTTTCAAAATAACATTCACTATCTGCAATTCATCTTTTCGTGCGAAGTTTTACTGTTATGAATTTTATTGTCTTCTAAAATTCCTCTGTCTATTATAATTATTCGTGAATTCCTCACATACTCAAGTAATAAATCTCATGAATATTCCAAATACAAGTACTAAAGAATTACTGATGATGATTACAATTCTTTAACTATAGTGGCAAGTATTGCGATGATTTAAAAGAATATAATTTCAAAGAAGTGAATATTGGAAATTTTAATAACATTTTCATGACCTGCCAATTTTATTGTTATTGTGCTTGAGAGTTCAGTTAAATCCTACATAGTTGAATTCATTTTTTTAAAGTCATGCAGCTGAAAAAAATTTCATGATTGACATAGGCATTTTATATCCAACATGAATAATTTAAAAATGTCTTTATATGCTTTTCAGATTATGTATATTTTTGATTTAACCCTTTTTTTACAATTTAGTATAAACTATCTTTGCAAATATATTATTTTGGCATGGCCAGACCATTTATTTTTTTGTGGTATATCGATTGAGGAATGACGTGAAGAGTGAAATAAGTCAATTAGCCAAATACCAGCCATAATGAATATCGCCGAGACAATTTTAGACCATTTGTGCAATTTTCTTTTATGTGAACTATGCACAAGAGATAAAAAAAATATCAATCCTTTGGTTCTATTTATTCTTACTAAACTACTGACAATAATTAGAGGCAAAGTCATATTAACTAATTATATTAAACACCGGATATCTCTTACGCTACTACACCACTGTCACTTGTGCATCAAATGAATAAAAATAAAAAACAGGCCCCATATCCTCTTAATTCCTAAACATTCAATGGTTGTTGAATCCTAGGAATGCGAAATAACTTTGAAAAATATGAAAAAAAGCAAAATAATTTAAGTATGGTATGTTGTTATAGGGAGGCAGCAAAAAAATATGTCAATTGCAGTCATTCAATATGAGTATATAATATAAAAAATATGACACTTTTAATA
>JAOUZG010045189.1:1664470-1701373 GCA_026289955.1 Argiope argentata | reverse complement strand
AAGTAATTATTTAGAAAATTAATTTTCTTTATGAAACATATTTTACATATTCTGTATTTTGAGTGATGTGTTAAAATATATTCCAAAGGGAATTTTGTAACTGAAATGCTGCAATCTTGAAAACATTCTTTAATTTCAAAATATTTTTAAATTAAAAATAAATAAAATAAAATTTAAAATTTTATTTTATAAAATATTTAAAAAATTATTGTTTAAATCTGTTAACGCTTAAAAATATGGATGTAATTAATTAGAAAATTATTTTTTATAAAAATTATTTTAAACGTTTGTTAATTTGCATGATACTATTAAGAAAATATATTCTAAAGATAATTTTGAGTTTTGAAATTTACAAATTTGAAATTATTTTGCATTTTTAAAATGTTTATAACTTAGTATATAAAAGTTTAAATTTTCAAATAAATTACCAGACACAGTAATTGATTAAATCTGTCAACCCTTTTTAATATCGATATCATTATTTAGAAAATAAGTTATATTATAGAAAATACCTGACATATGAAGTAATGCCTTTGATATTATTCAGAAAATATATTCAAAAAGAAAATTTTGCAATTTAAATGTTGTAATTTCGAAAACAATCTGCATTTAAAAAATGTTTGTAACTCAGCAATATATAAATTTCTGACATAAATTATCATACAGTAATTGATTAAATTTTTAAGCCTTAATAATTTTGATGTAATTATTCAAAAAATTAGTTTGTTTTTTTAAATATATCTTAAATATGTTTGGAAATTTGCTGGATAACATAGAAAAAATAAGTTGCAAAGATAATTTGGTAATTAAAGTACAGCAAATTTGAAACTATACTGTATTTTCAAAACGTTTTTAATTAAATAGTATACATAGTTTTAAATCTTTAAATTTTAAAATATTAGATGTAGTAATTGTTTAAATTTGTAAACACTTATTAATGTGGATGTAATTATTCGGAATATTAGTTGGTTTAAATAATTTATATATTTTTTTTTGCTTTAATTACTTACGAATTGCTTTGTTACAAATTTGAAACCATGCTATATATTTAAGATAAACTTAACTCAATAGTATATAAATTTTAACATTTTAATTTTTTTAAATATCAAATAATGTGATTGCTTAAATTTTGTTCACACAGGTATAACTATTTTTTCGTGTCTGCCTACAAAATCAAAAATACTATCATAATTTTTTTTCATAAATTTATTTTATTTAGTAAGTAAATCTACTTGTTAATATTCCGATTTCTGCCTCAGCAAATGATAATATTTTTCTTAACATCATAATGAATTGTAAAAAGCTGCTTTACAAATAATCAGATATATGAGATTTCCGATTGCAAAAAAATTATCAGGCATAAAATATACCGTCATTTTAAATGACAAAATGCTGAAAGCATTTGTCTCGTAACTCAAATTGAAAACATTGCTGAAAAATTTAAAAATGAATAAATATTAATTATTCTGTACCCTTACATTTTAAATGGATTTTTTTTCGCTATTTTGAATGGTTATCAAACATTCAAACACTCAGAAAGATTGATATTATTTTCTAACTTCTCATTAAAAAAATCTCTTAATCGTTTAAAAGTTATAAAATAAGCACTCTTAAGGAGTTTTATTTTGTTTCGGAAGATCTGAAAATATTTTGGGAAAGCTTTGTTTATAAATTGATCATATTCACATATCCAAAACATTTGTCATTTCAAAATTAAAATAGAATGATCTAAAATTCGAATCGTAATGAAAAACTTATTTATCTGAAAAGCCAGTTTATGAGAAATAATTTAAATTCTACTCAGAATTTAAGTAATTAATGAATAAAAACTGTTTCAATTTCCTTCTTTGATTTAAGTTTTAGAAGTGCATGGTGAAATTAGATATTAATTCATTATCAATATTTCTTATTTAATACTCGTTACAAAAACAAGGAAACTGCAGTAATTCCCAAAATTAGGAAAGACGAGATGCTACTATAAACACTTCTTAAGAAATATATTAACATTTGAATATATTACTGAATTCCTAAAAAATATAAATGAAATCCTATTTAGAAATTATAAAATATAATAAACATAATTTGAGAAAAAAAGTATTTATTTTTTGAAAGATCACAAATTTATATAATTCAGGTAAATTATGATAAATATATCCTATTAGAAATGCAAATCAAAATTTTTCATTAATTTAATCACTAATATGTTAATTTTTTTTAAAAAAAATATTGTATTACCTACTTTCAAGAATTTGCCATTTCCTAAATTCGAAAAAAGTCTATAGACTTTTTTTTTGTTTCAAAAATATGGAAAGTATTTTTTTTAATTCTAATTTGTTTCAAAGTGAAATATTATCTTTACTTGAACTCACTTTGATTCCACTGCATGTCATAAAAATAAATTTTGGCTTTAAAAATAAATTCTATGGTCTGGAGACTATTTATAACTTATAAAAATATTTTTGTTATATATGTTTTGTGCATATAAATTGAATAATTTCATGTAGAACACCTTTTGAATAAAAACTTTTCATAAAATTTCATATTCAAAAATAAATTCTTCTGATTATATATATTTTATTAAATTAAGCAGAAAGAAAATTAAAAATTCCTTTCACTTTTAATTTAACAGCTTTTTAAAAAGATGACTATAGCATACATAGCAAATAATTACTGATTTTGTTTTAAAATATTTGCATTTATAAAAAATTATTTTTTCGTATTATTTGCAATTATAAATTAATATTTTTTTTTCATAATATATGCTATTAAACATATTTATTTCATTTATAAATTATAAATTAAAATAAGATATAATATTTTTTTCATATTTAGCCCTCTTTCAATAAATAAGCTTTTCTTTTATGAATTGTTTTTCAAACTATGGTAAAGCTTCAAATCTTCTTGCATTAAAAATTAGGACTACTTTCAATATATCTATGTTAGAAAAAAAATGCAATCATACTGAATATTTTATACATAAAATATTCTTTGCCAAGATATATTAAAAAAGCAAAGAAACTAAGTTTGAAATCTCAAAGAAAATTGAATTAAAAAAATCCAGAAAAAGACATGTCTCGTAGAAAGAGCAGAAAAATTAATTAAAATTATTGCTCTAACTTGTCTGTCAAAACAACTGCTTTTTTTCGAGTTTTATTTCTGTTATCAAAACAATAGTCGTAAAAGTTAAATTAAAATATTTCATTATTCAAAGAAACTCTCAGCTCAAAAGTCTTGTTACAAGCCTTCGGTGTTTACTTTACATCATCTTTTTTTTCAAAGAGCAATTGTAGTTTTTCGCGAAAAATCTCAGAAAAGGAATTAAAATTAATTACTTCTTTGACGGAGCGATCACAATAAGTTGAAGCAAAACAGAGTATGACTTTTCTTTCCCACTTCCATATATTTACTCATTTTCCTTTTTGTGTTTATCTCTATTTCAATTCCTTTTGCGTCGCGTCCGTATAACCAAAGACAAGTTTTCCTTTTTCATCTTTTAATCAAACTATTTAATATTTATGATAGTGTCCGTGGCATAAACTTTTTTACTTTATTTCGCTTGTCTAAGAAAACCGGTTGAATTAAATATTTATTTTTCAATCTGACTTCCTTTATTTTTTAAAAAAAGTTTTCATCAGCAATTGGAATAAATAGGAAAGTTTTGATTCAATGAAATTCATTTGGTTTGTCTGTATAGGATTACTTTTATGAGGAGAAATTCAAAACAACATTGGAATTGATTCAATTAATCTTTAGTTGAAAATAATGTCAAAAAAATTATTAAAAGTTCAGTATCATTTCTAAAAAAATTATTAAAAGTTCAGTATCATTTCTATTGAACTACCGTAGTGGTTTACAATTGAATTTGTGGGCAATTGCTTTTTTGTATTTATAAAAGAAAATTCTGGAATGCTATGTTTCCAATAAGACATTAGAAAAATATTATTATAATCGAAAATGAAACATCTCTTTTCATGCTTAAGTATATTTTTATAAGATGTAAATGATATCTTTTTTACAATTTGCAATAATATAGACTTTTAATGGATTCTCATATGAGTTATTTTCATTAATTTTGAAATTAAAAATATGTTTTTTATACAATTTCAAAAATTTATAACTGTTATTGATATGTATTCTTGAAAATATCGAGTAGCTAAAAAGTGAAAATATGATTTAAATGATTAAATATATTTTATGACTTAAGATTGCTGTCACAAAAATTCTTTAACGTGTATTGAGGAAGAAAATATTTAATTCATTTTCAGTCTATGCTAAGACTACGAAACTGATAAAAAATACATGAAAAATTGGTTTCTCTATAGAAATTAAATATATTGGACTTTTTTAAAATTTATTTTCACACTTTTTCATTTTCTTTTCTGAATATATCTTCAGAAACTCAAAAAATTAAACTATCCTTATCAAAACTGCATGTAACTTTTTTTTCAAAAAAAAGAACCAAAAGCATTAAAGTAAATTGAAAATAAATAGTAGATCGACAAACAAAATTGATACTTTCAATGCAAAATTGAAACCAAATTGAAAAAAAAATGGAAGATCGTCAAATTAAATTGCTAATTTCAACATAAAAATAAAAGTAAATTGAAAAGAAATGCAGGAGTGATAGACTCATTTACAAATTTATTTGCAAAAATTAAATTAATTTGAGAATATATGGAAAATTGACAAACTAAATTGAAAAATTTCACTGCAAAAATGGTTTTCTCAACCACATCTAGAAATACTATTAATTCAAAAATGCATTCCCAGTTTATATAAATTCAAAAAAAGAACAAGTTTGTAAAATTACAAAATATTTTAAATATATTTTTTTTTTGAATTCGTTCTTTAAGTTCGGAAGCCACTTAACATAAAGTTACCACCCCATTCATAAATTCTTTTGATTCCCATAACACCAATTATACAAGTCTCAGAATTCTGTCAATTGGGATTTTAACCAATTAATTGGAAGTATCAAGCAGGGAATTGCCAATTAATGATTTAACGTGAATACGAATGAATACTAAATCAAATGTAATGATGTTTCGGGAATGACGTTAAATTTAATTTCTCTCGTAAGATGAATAGGACCGTCCGACAATGTTAATTTTCTGCTTGGGTAAAATGCATTATTTATTCGCATACATGAAAAGTAGTATACACTAATTAAAATTTGGATGTATTGTAAAAATAATTTAGATAGTTTAAATAAATCACTATTATCACGAAAATTTCATTTACAGTTACTAAATTCACTCTCATATGTTTTGAATTAAACTTGCAGCATATTAGGAATTAAAATTAAGCTTGATTTAATCAATGCTAATGCGAAATGGATCTTAATTATAATCCTGTATCAAGGGCATTCAGTAAAGTTTTAATTTTATGAAAAATGTATATATTCGGTATTACTTATTTTAATATTTCACAGTTTAAAAAAATAAAAATAAATAAGAATAAATGTCTAAATTATTATTAAAATTAATTCTTTTCTGTTCCAGTTCATTTATTTATAAAAATAATTTTTGAGATTTTTATAAACTATAATGTTTTTACCATCGATCTTAATTACGATTATAATTACTATTATTCTATTTATAAATTTTTTTTATAAAATTGTTTTAGCTTAAGTTTTTAAGTCTAGTGGTAGGTACCGGAATTTGAAATAGAGAGGAGAGAGCAAGCTCAAGTGTCGTCTTCGTCACCTGACCACGGTTAAAAATTACGGGGTCCGTCCCATTATATAACTAGTGCCCCTTTACAGTGGGAAGTTAATACAACTTAACTAAACCGGAAATGAAAATAGCAAAAAATATATCATTTCTTATTAGGATTGTACTATCATAAATATACATAACAAGAGTGCTATTTATTCGCATTCTTCTTATTGTTATTATTCATTAAGAAGATTAATTTTTCAGAATTCCAAAAAAAAAAATCAGTATACGCATTATTAATCTAGGATATGATGTATCCATGATATTATATGATGCAACCATAGCCCCTGAATAACAAGATATTTTCTGAAGTGCTCTGGAATAATTTATAATTGCTTGGAGGGATTTGAGCTATATACGGAGGTAAAAAAAATTAACTAAAATGATTTTGAATGAAATGGGACAAATGGATCTCATCTTTATCCAGATTTATCACCCATGGCTTTTATTTTTTCTCATTATAACTGAAGAGGGAAAGCGTATAACTCTATATAAGGAACTATTTTGATAATAAAAAGGATCTTGTAACACCAATATTCATTAAACCAATGCAAAGTTGTTTTTTTTTCAAATAATTTGATGATTCTGTCTTGAATTCTAAATAATGGCCTGAAATTTGAGCATCTATTGTAACCTACTAAGAATGATGAAGAAATAGGAGCAATGTGGTTTATAATTCACTTTCATCATTTAAATGTTACCGCTATGCAACTTTTTTTCTTTTTCATTATCCTCCTCCCCCTCTCAAAACGTATATTACTTTCCTAAATGTTTGGGATATCATATTATTTTACTTGCTCCTTCTTTGAAAAAAATCTGGGAAATAAGTTTTCAATTGTTCTATAAATTATTTGCGAAATATGAATTTCTCTAACTTATAAATTATTCTAAATGCTAAGTTAAAATTCATTTTACAATTTTTACATGATATCTTCATTTGTTTGTCTTTTCAATATTTATTTCATTTGGAATGTCACTAATAAAAAAAATATTTAAAAAAACTTTTTTTAAGTAACTTTTGTCATAAATTTTTAAGATAAAATTTAATTATATAAATTCTTAAACATTATGTCTATAATAGGGCTAAGACTTTTTAATTAAAAGATCTATAAATTTGGGAAATGAAACACTGATCATTCAAAAATGTTAGTTCTTCCTGTCATACTGTTTTATTTTCTTTATTCCTGATTATTGAATAGACTTGTTTGTTTCTTTTTTAAATAATTCCCTTGCCCTTTGATAAATGATTAAAGAAAGAAAATGGTTTCAAAACTTCAGAATAATGGTTTATCTAGAAAAGGGAAGGAGAAGATAACCAATAATATACGTAATGCATCCCTGCCTTAAAGTTATTTGTGCCTATGATGACATCCCATGTTGTCCCAGCAAGACTGGATAAACTCTGTACAGCCAGATTCGTTGTTTGGAATACATAAAAATACCCTGAGAAATGTACCTCTGCTACCCATAATTTACAAGACAAATGCAAAAGAAAATATATGACGTGATATCTGGTTTACGAAAAAACCGTTTATTCGAAACATGATCATCAGTACTTGAATAATTTTAAATTAGAAGATGTTCGAAATGTGCCCCGCGCATATAAAGGCATGCATGCGAGCATCGTGCAATAGTTGACTGTACACGTTCTAGCATCCTAGTGTCCACTAAAGTAAACGCGTTGTGGAGACGAATTGATTAATTCCATTTCTAAAGTAACAGTGTCTCGATAAATCTCTTCCTTTGTATGGTCTCATAGGAAGAAATCTAAAGGTGTCAGGTCTGGAGATCGTCAAGGCCATGAAAAAGAACACCGACGCCTAATCCAGCGGCCAAATAAAGGTTTTTTCGTCAACCGGTTATGACGACATTTACTTTTTCTAAAAACTATGGTAGAAGTACAGTTCCATGGGTACTTTTTATGTCTTTAAAAAATGAATATGACTGTACAGAGTTTTTCTAGTCTTGTTGGGACATTCAAACACTTTTGAAAAATTGAATTCCGGCAATGATTGTTTGGCTGATGAAACAACAAATTGGCAAAGCAATTATTTAATCCAAATATATTTCAGCAAATGACTAAATTGCACCTATTAATTCATTACATAAATATCATGCATTACATAATGTCATGCATTACATAAATAAAATATATTCATTTGCCTTTGGTATGTTTTGGTTAATACAGAATATTTTAAATTTCGCTTGATTTTAATGCTTTATTTTAAGTTTAAAAACGATAAAAAGTGTTGATTCTCTTCATTTTACGTTCCAGACTATTCATCTCAAGATCCCTCAGATCACCATTCAAGCTTCCAACCCAAAGAAGAATTTTCACAAATTTTAAAGACAAAAGGTGGGCTGTAGAGAGAAAACTTTGTTGATTTTAGTACATACAGCACTTTTTAATATGCTGTGCTTGATTTTTGAGATTTAATGAAGATTATAGAATATACAAAGTATAGGTTCTGATTGAGATCCAAACGCAAAATTATAAATTGGAAACATATTTATATTTTTAAAAAGTAGTCAGATTAGGATATAAAATCAGATTTATATTATGTTAGGAATTAATCACATTGATAAAAATAAAAATAATAATCAAGAACTTTAATCATATCAATTAAATAATGGTGTCTATAACTTAAGGTTTAATTCTATATGTCATTCAGTGCATTGTTTCAACTAGAAATATATCATCATCTCTTGCTCTATTTAGAAATATATCAACAATTATCATGGACATTCAACAGGAAAAGACATTTTATGGACACTATCTCGGTTTTAAATAAATTCATTTTTTGCAATAGTTATTATATTCTAATAATTAATTTTTAATAATTTTGATAACATGCCAAATAAATTCAAGAGCAAACCATCCATTTTATTGCAATTTCGAATGACATAAATTAATCTATTTTTTAGTTGATTTTCAAAATTCTCTTCCTTAATTTCATCATTTACTTCATTTTTTAAATAAATTAGTTATCTTTTAATTAAATTAAATATATAAAATATTCATAAAATTCTCAACATCTTATGAAGATGAATGTGTGCTCATGAGAGAGATGACGTTTGAGGTCAAGGCGTCGTACCTAGAAAGACCATGTTTGGCAAATGCGCATTTTGGAGAGTAAAAAGGATCATTTAGTAGATATTTTATTGAAATATTATTTAAAATTTCACTAATTATTAATTTTACTAATGTTTGCCATTTTTATTTTGTTTCCCGAAAGTTTAAAAATGTATAAACAATTTTTGCAACAAATTTTTTTATGGTATCTATTTTTCTGGAATTAATTTTTTTAAAAAAATTGCCAGCTGATTTAATGTTTGAAAAATTAATCATTATTTTTTCTTTAATATATTTCGTGTAAAATAAAAATTAAATTTAACCTGCACGTTGATTAAAATAATAAATTTTTATGAATCAAATTGACAAGTCATTAGATAAAAAAACTAAGTTTACATTTATTACAAGCTATAATTAGAATGTTTAATTTTTTTACATACGTCTGTATGAAAGGAATTAAGCATGAAACAGGGTATCCTTCCCCCTGAAAAAAATTGTAGAAGGAAAATTTTCTGTGACTTTTTAAATTATTAACTTTATTAAAACAATACATATGTATTGTTTCAGGCAAATATGCTTTATATATCTATATTATAAGTCATCTTGACCTAAGAGCTAACTTCTGTTAGTATGAAGCACATACATCTAAAAGAAATGAAACTATCAAAACGAATATTTTTGTTCCTTGAGTCGATAAAAGCTCTAATGAATTATTTTTGAGAAATGTAATAATTTTGTGGTCCCGTAAATTATTTAAAATATTCTTGGGAAACTATTTTTTTAATTATAATATGTCCTTTATTTTTCGTAACTAAGATTGGAATTATGAAATGTTGAATATCAGTACTGGACATGATTTCAAACCATTCTATCGAAGTTCCCGATGATAGGTCTATCCTCCCCTGGAGTTTCAACAAGGCTGATAAGACTAAAATAAAGAAATTGGGGTATGCCCGAAAATATGGTATTCTTCTTAGCTGGATGAGATTTGGTTTGGAACTTATGTTTTTAGTTTAGAAAATCAAGGTTATTTTACTGGATTCTATTCATTTTACAGAACGCCCGAATAAAATTTTTAACTAAATATTATATAAGATTTAAATTCATAATTTTTTTTTTCAGAAATACAGATACTAAGAAAATAAAATATTATTATTACCATCGTGTAAATCGTTTTGAAAGTAAAACTAATATCTGAATTTTAAGATGAATCAGATAATATTTTTATTGTTTAATAATATGATATAAATTGCAATAATTGTGATTTTTATCAGTTTTTAATAATGAATATTTCAAATTTCTATACTCATATTCTTAAGAAATATATATTTAGTTTCAGTAATATATAGTTTTTAATATATTTAGTTATTTTTACAGAATTTAAAAATATTTTTCTAAAAAGATCGATAAAATTAACTTATATAAATTGTTTAATTGAAAATTTTAGCAATTTCTTCAGTATGAACCATCTGGTTACTCAAAGCAGCTAATCTGAAAATTAAAGACAAAATTAAAGGGATTTTGTATATAAAAGATTTCAGTATACAAAAATGTATTGATTTCAAACTACTCTATTTTCAATAATTGCATACCTAAATATGTATAATTTTGCTTAATAAACCCTCCCTCGTAATTACAAATACAACAAAATTTGGAATTTTACCCTCAATGCGATCAGAAAAGTAGAAAAATCAATACTCTTAAGCACATATTAAAAATTTCCAAATTTCTTTTTTATATTAATTTTATTTATTTGGAAGTATTTAAAAATATTTAAATTTATGTGTAATTAATGCTAACTGAGATCTTCGTATTTTACGATTCCTCCAAGTATTCAAATTAAACGAATTCTAAGATAAGTGATGAATGAATTTTAAGTAAAGTAAATTAGTGAAGTTAACGAATTTTAGTAAAGTAAATAATATGATTTAGCTTAAATAGAAATTGTTTTGTCGAAATGAGTTTATTAAATATGTATAAATATAACATTTGCCAGTAATATTTTAATTTTGGAAACCAATATTTTTGTCTTATATAAACTATTTATTTTGAAATATGATTTAATTATATATTTGTAGAAAACATCAGAAGGAACTCAAAAATGAATCAAAATTTGATGCAATAATATAACAAAAAATTTTAAATGCCCTTTTTAATAAAATAGGATAAAATATAAATTCAGTCTTTCTTAAATTCCTTGACAAATTGAGTTAAGGAGTGCATAAACAATCATATAACTATTACTATAAGATAAGAATTTTATAATTCTAAGAAAAAAAGCGCAAGAAGTTGAAAAGGAGATTTCTTTTCTCCAGCTTTTTTTCTCTTTATCTTGAGCACTGTAGTCAAAGTATCACTACCTGCTTTTTAATTATGTAATATCACAATATGTAATTTTAAATAATTTTTTGCTTTAATCGTGTTAAATCATTCTTTAAAAAAATTAAGAAAATACAGACATTTTTCTTTCAATTTTTTGATATAAAATAGTAAGAATAGATTTTGTTTCATTTCAATCCTTTAATAGAAAATTAAATTTTGCTTGTTTCAAAAATATTTTAAATTAATTTTTGCTTTGATTGTGTTCTATCATATTTTTACTTATTAATTTTTATAAACGTTTATTATAAAATTTTATCACTAAATAAATCGTGTTACTTTCATCAACCTGGGACTTGCAATTGAATAATAAATTGTATTCCATCCAGCCACTTATTTCAGGATTTAAGGCTGACTCTCTCAGACGTAGATTGAGTGTCAACAAGATTTCGGGTAGATCACACTTATTTTTCTCACAGGCATTTACTTAACTCGGATACAAATCCTATGTGTGCAAGATGTAGTATTATAAATTTTGTTTTTGGTATATTATTTGTGATTGCCCAAAGTTTCTTTTCAAATAAAAAAAAATATTTCGAAAGAAATTATACAAATTTGAAAGATAAATTTGGCAAACCTTACCTTGCTAATGTGTTCTTTTATATTTTGAATCTTCCTGCCGTTTTTAAAGAGTAATACGAAATTGTCACAGCTTTGGAAGTGTTGGCCCTTCAGCCAGAAAAAAATTAATCAATCAATCATCGAATGATTAAATTAGTGAAAATCTCCACTTGATCTGATAAATTACACAGACCATCTATAAATTGCTTTCTATAATAATAAAAAAAATATTGAATTATATATATTCTTGATAAATATTGAAATTAATTCCTAATAAGATTTTCAGTTTTAAATTGCTTATAGGAAAGTAACTTGCACTGGTGTGAATTACCCTTTTGAATTTTTCAAATACCATTAACTTAAATTACATAGTAAAATTTACTTCAAATGTAGTTAGTTCAACTTTGTAACTAATGAGGTTAATGTATAATATCTTTATATTCAATAATAATGCATGATGTTTGCAATTCCACATCGTAATTCCATTTTTAAAATCAAACAAAAACTTTGTGGATAGTTAATAAATATTACGGTTTTTATACAAAACACTTCTAAAGTGTCATTCTAAAGATATGTTTTCAAAATTGGAAGTGCTCTTTTTAAAAGCGTTGCATGAACTATTTTCGTAGAAATGTATTAATAAGGCTTGTAAAAAGGAATTTGGTATATATTTTAAAATCGTAGAACATCATTTTTAATCACAGAATTTACAAATGAATGTTTTTTCAATTGCTTCATTCTGAATCATTTAAAGAGTTATTTTCTGATAAGTCGTAAACCGCAATAAAACTTTTTTCATTAACAATAAAATGTCGATTGAAACATATTTTATATATTCTTTATAGTCATTTCTAATAAAAAGTAAAAGCCTTTTAAATATCAGAAAATAGAATTGATAATATTTTAATAAGAAATACTAATTGGAAAAAAAATTTTAAATAACAAAAAATAAATCTGTACGGTAAAAAGTTACTGTTATTCAATGGAACATAAGAGGAGAAAAGAGAATACCTATAACATCAGTAATAGAACTAAAACATTATTCAGTAAAATTATTAGTTTCATTATGTAAATTTTTTTAATGAAATGAATGTTATATTATATGAAAGAAAGTACTTTAATAAAACGTTGTATATATAATTCTTATAATAGAAAAAAGAATTACATCTTCGCATTTAAAATATATCGATGGAAAAATGTTGTCTCATATTTATAATACACGGAAGATAAAAATCAAATGGAGATCTGATTTCCAATTTCTATTTCAAAGGCTCACAGTAAAATTTATAGACATATCTCTGCCTGGCAAAATTCAAATATCACGTCGGAAAGTGATAAAGTTTTATTTAGATTATATATTTTACCATTTTATAACTTTGATAAACCTTAATTATTTTGTACGATGGCTATGTGTTTATGACCAATTATTTTAAATATTTGCAATCATAAAAATAGATCTCTCAAATTATGATACAAATATTTACTGTCAATTGCAATTATATGAATACTGAATAAATGTTGCTAAAATTTATCCAAAGAAATTCCTTGATTTGTCTTTTATTGTTTCAGTGTTTCTTGCTACATTTATTTATAACATTTCAATATCCTTGCAGTCGAAAGATAAATATTAAAAATAAATTTCTTTTTTTCAGATGTTGAAAGTAATTTAGCAAGAAGAAGCACACATTCTCGACTGCACTGTCTGTCCAGTATGCTCTTCTTGGTGATGCTGTATCTTCATCAAAATTTTGTACTAAACATATCGTGACTTTGAAAAGAATTGCCACTTTTGAGGTTCAAAAGAACCCAACGTCTGATCGAAGATGAGAACTAAAACAGACACGAAAACATTCTTCATGTCATTTAGTAGCGTAAATTATATGAACATATAATTTGGATCGAATGTGGAGAGTAAAAACACATTATAAATACAATAAACTAATAGCGTTAATTTATAATCATTTTCAAAATTGTATTTAATAATTTGTTGAATATATTTGAAAAAGGAAGTTATAAGATATTCTCCAAAATATCTATTTTGGGAAAGAAAACCTTAATTTTAACTTTAAAATAAAATTTGGTGCTACACTAAATATATCCCTCTTATTAATTTAATTCTGATATTTAAAATTATACATTATAAAAATGTAATAAAATTTTCTTGATTTTTTTCATTAATAGTTTAAATTAAAGAAATTAATTCAGTAATCTTCTTTTTAAAGTATATAACAAGAAATAAAAACTTCCCTTTATATAAAATAAGTATGAGTTAATCTTGAGAAAAATAATCTCTTTTCCTGCTTAAAATTTTGATGGTTTTTGTAATATAAATTGCATAGTTTCTCATATTTAAAAGTTATATTTTGAATGAAATAATTCTTAGAAAATTATTTGTAAAAAATCAAAGTAATTTCTCAGAAAAGTATTCTATATTTGGATATTCATGGATAAACATTTTTAATTGTTAAAGAAGTTTTTAAAATTATTTTTAAGATTTATCCTTTGGTTAATTATGTTATTATTTATGCTTTGGTTATAAAGATTTTAATAAAAGGTTTTTAAGGCAGGATATCGGGTTGTTTTATAGCTTTTAATATTTTAATTTTCTAGTTTGATCATATAAAATATTTTCAATTATCTATTTGAATTATAAATGATCTGTAATACAGTTAAATTATGAGTTGTTTCAAGTTTTCTTGTATTATAATAATCACATATTAACAACAATTTCCGAATGATATTATGTATTTATATTCTGGACTAATTAAAATAATCTTCCTTATTATTTGTCAAGAAATTAACATCCAACATATTATATTTATTATTTTCCTTTTATAGTTTTGCATTATTTTATAGTTTGTTTATAAATTATTTTCTCTTTAAAATAGTTAACTACTTTAAAAAGAATATAAGAACATATTTCATAACTTACCTTAGTTGGCTTCTTAGAATATAATTCTCCTAAAGTGCTTCGATTCAATATATCAAATCATGATTCTCCAAAATGTAAAATATAATAAATTATAATTATATTCTATCATCACTCTCTGCATTTGATCCAATTCATGTAAAGCTCAACAATCCTGTGTATAATTTTCTGTAGATGTTTTACATTTTTCTGCCGCATAAGAATTTCGAAGTCTGTACAAAATGTACCCCAAACAAGTAACTATCGTAATGATCATTGCTAGAATATTGTGTCATAATTGCGTCATTAATTTGTGTGCGAAAGACAGAGTAAGAAAGAAAATCATTATTTATTAAGCTTGATAACTGTGTAAAATGAGGCATGCACAAATGATTGTAAGCGCTTATCGTATCATTCTTTTGTTATTCATCAGTCACTAAATTGCTTTAAAATTTTTATTCTTTTATTTAAAAATTAAAAACAAAATATATGATCGTTTACCACCTTAATCAATCTACTGAAAAGGATGACATTTTTCCCTCTGTAATGGAAAATATATTTTTGATTTAATGGATGCTTGAATGAATCAAGAAAATCATCTGTAAAATTATTAAATATTTATTTGCATGTCTATTATACGTTAAAACTCATAATTAAATATACTTCATAGAATCAAGAAAAGTGTAGATAAATTGTATTTGAAACAAAAAAATTCAAACTCGTTTTCTATCAAAAAAGTGTAGTTAATTACATGTGAAATTGAAAAAATTCACACAATAAAATGTTTTAAATCATGAAAAAACGTAGCCAAATTCTTTGTGAAACTGATTGAAAAGTTTTCAATAAAAAATTGTTGCTAAATTGAAGCGTTTGAAAATGAAAAAAATCAATCATTAAAGCCTTTTAATCAATTAAGGTGTAGTTAACTTATATGTGAAACTGAATTGAAATTCAATGAATGAAAATTCAAATTATATCGTTTTCTGTTTCATAAAGTACTTAAAATGAAAATTTAGCTTTCTCCCAATATTTCTACAGTTTATATCTGGGTTGTTATTTTATGATTAATTCATAAAAGTTCTGAGAATCTTTATCATGAGGACACAGAATATTTTGTTTCGTAAAGCTAATGGCTATTAAAAATGATTGTGCCATGTTAAAAAAAAGTACTCTTCTACTTTCAATTATATTAAACAAAGCAAAAAATACAATTCGGAAAATTCCCATAGTTCAGTGACTAATTTCAATTTTTTGTAAGCTTCATTGGTGTTAAGGAATTATTCCATTTGTAAAATATAAGATGAATTGTTAGTCATGATCAGGCTTGTATGTTTAATAAAAAGAAATATTTTTTTGTTCAAATTTTCCCAAAATGCTTTTTAAACTTTATTCTTAGTTCTTTAAATATTATCATTAAGAAGTGTTAAGCTGTTCTCAAACCTCGGCAATTATTTCCTAAATAAGCCTCCCAGAACAAAATTTGTAAAGAACTTCCATATAGTATTTAAAAGTAAATAATTGAAATTAGCCTCCAAAAAAACCCAAATAAATACAATTATTTTTCAATGTATAACATTTATCTGAGCTGAGCTCAAACTGAAAATAATATACTGATTTTTTAATGTAAATATGATATTATTTTGTTGCTTAACGTAAATGCATGCGAATTGCTGTTTGAAGATCATGCATTGCCCTCGTGACATTCCTGCAAAGGATAAAATGATTGTTATATGATATAAAATATTTGTTTGAATACTTGTTCTTGCAACTCATTAATCCACTCACTAAATGTTTTTATCTTCATTATATATTGTGTATGCATAATATATTTTTTTCTGAAAATTGTTAAATATAATATAGCGCATATAATGTTCCTTATAATCCTTCCTATTTGTAACCGAAAAAAAAGGATGATGATGATTTAGTTTGCTTTTTGGCCTATTCAATAGATAAAATTCAAATCATTGTCCCTGTACATAAGATATTGTTACAAAAAATACTAAGTTTAAATTAAAGCCATTTTGTTAAAAAAAATTTGAATCATCTCCAGTTCTTGTGGAAGTTGAATTTTAATAAATAATTATATAGCATATCACCAGTGTACTTGTTTTATTTATTTAATCATGTGCTATCAATAGTATATATATATATATATATATACTATTGTATATATATATATATATATACTATATAGTATATATATATATATATACTATTTAACATATATATATATATATATATATATATATGCATTTTTCACTTGCACACTTATACATAAAACAAAGTATTCTCCTTAATTGCTAACATTTTTTCATTGATTTTAAAGTTATGATTTAAATGAAACTGCTAAATATGCATTTCTCTTATAAATATTTACAAATTCTTTGCGACGTGCATTTCTTTTTGATTGTAGATTCCAGTTTAATTTATCTGTATACTTCATTGCATTAAATTTGAATATCAAAGTTACAGATTAAAACGGGAAGGAGATATATTTTTAAAAGATATACGCTTTTAATTATCACTGTAACATTTATCTTGGAAGAATTTTTAGCTTAAATGCTTCTTAAATATTCTTTTGAATTTGAATAAATTGTACTACGTAATTCCCATGCCAATTTGATTATTGGTGCTTTAAAATATCTACGTCTGTACTGCTGTCCCAGATATAATTTATCTCTAAATGATATTATTATTTAGAGATAAATCATTTAGCGACTTTATTTTACAAATAGAATCTTCCTAATTTCACAAGTTGAGAATTGAGGCTTCATATTACAGTACAAAGTTTATATATTTTACCCAATAATAATGAAACAGGCTGAATTAACACTGGCATTACAATGGTAAAATTGGAAACACAGATTCATATTTTGAATCATTTTGTGGCTTGAAATCACAATTTATAATCTGTGCTTTATGTTTACAGCAACTGCTAATGCTAGTTCTTAAAATGTCACTAAATAATTGGGCGTTTATTTTATTAGTTATTTATTTTTCTAATTATGTTTTAACATATAAGTTTTTATTTATATAATAGGAAAAATTTTAAAATATATACCTTTTTCCCATTCCTTTTTATTACTAAAGTAACATGAAATTAAATTTCATATACTATTTATTTTCATATAAAGTACACAATTGTTAAGGCTAGTTATATATCTACATTTGTTTTTTTTTAAATCTAATCAATAAATGCACTTACTATTTTAACACTCTTTCGCTTACGTGTTTCTAGGTTTCAAAATTTCCAATCAAATTCTTCCTGTTAAGATGAGTTTTTTACGTAAGAGAAATTTGTAAAAATTTCTGCATTATGATTTTTTTAAAACTCCCAAAAGTTATCAATAATACCATATTAGAAGGTTTTTGGGGTTAGGTTCATGCAAGAGAAAGCCGAGCAAATTTAAATTATACATTTAAATAATCAGGCAAGGTACCTGAGAATCAGCTTCTTAATGAGTATTTCTTTTGATCTAAAAGTATTGCAATTATACTATTAGTGCTAATAAAATTTGAACTTGATTGTTTAAAAAAGAATTTAACATTTACTAAAGGAACGTGCTACTATTTTTTTATATATAAAAGTCCTCAGAAAATTTACTCTCTGATGTAAAGCTGAATTGCCTTAACTTTAAGGGTGATCATTAATTTAAAAAAAAAAGAAAAAAAGAAAATTTTGCCGCAGAATGCTGAGTTGAGCTGATTCAATATTTTTTACTCTAGACGAGGAGATATGTTTTTGCTTGTCTTTTGAAATCTAGTGTGTAATCTTTTTCCCTAAATACATATTTAATTGAAGAACTGTATTTTATGCTTAAACAAATTAGGATTTTTGAATGCTTTTTATAGCACGTGATGAATTTTTTCAAGATATTTACGGCTCTTGTATAAATTACATTAGACTTCGTAAATATAACTATATATTAAAAAAAATATTTGTGGCTTCGATGGCTGTCATCCAAGCTCTTAGATATATTAAAACTTTTTATTTAAGATTTTATTCAATCTATCTCATTTAATTTCTTGGTGACATTTCGAAACACAATTTTTTCCTATGTTTTAATTATTTTTATTTATAATGGAATGGTTTATAATAAAAATAAATAGATTTTCTTCATAAATAAAAAATATCATTTTTTCAACGTTGAATTATCTGTTTAATAAAAATTAAAAATTTATCGAGAAAAAGAGAGCGATCGAATTATTCTTAAATGTTACATGCCTTCGAATAACAGAAATTCTTATTTTATACGCCTTCATTTCAAAGCAGATATTTTATAAAGATAAGCTATAAAATATTCTTTGTTTTTAAATTTGGAGGTGATAATCAAGCAAGAAATTAAATTTTTTTTTCAAGTTTGCAAACAGTAATAAGAATGTATTTTCTTTTTTATACATTGTATACACTTTTATACATTGTAAGAATGTATTTTAATTTTAATTATAAGCATTATAAGTATTCCGATGTATTAAAATAAACAAATATTAATGAATTCTCGATTGGAATATAAAATAGTTGGTCCATTTAAAACCACACTTTAATTAACTTTGATTTATTCACCTTATAAAGAAACATTTGATTCTTGGATTTGATAATTAATGAAAGAATTTCCATTTTTATTTAAAAATCTGTTTTTCATTAAAATGATTTATTTTAAAAAATATTTAAATATCACATAAAAAATATTTCTTAGCTTTTAAAGGATATTAAATTGAAAGAATTTCCCCCCGTTTATATTATGCAAACTAAGCAAAACCTGCAATAGAATGAAATTAATTATTCAGAAATAATCTTTTTGTGCAATATATTTGCCAAATTAAATTAGTAGACTCTGGAAAACTTCGATAGCGTTGAAACTTTCTTACAATTGTATTCCTTCCCTATCCCAAAGGTAAAATATACCTAAAAGTCATAATCAAATATTTTTCACAAATTCATCATAAAATGTATATAGTTTTGAATAGCATGATAAAAATCAAGCACTTTTTCTATCTCAAAATGCTTATTATGTTATCAAAACTGTCATAAATTATATTAACTTGGAAATATAATTTTTTAGTGCTTGAAAAATTGAATGAAGTTTTTTAATCCAGTTTGTCCGTACGCTTATATAAATTCTTGATAGCTCCTAAAAAAAGAAAATGAATGAAAGATCATGAGAAATAATAAAAAAATGTAGTTATATTTGAAATTTTTGATTAAATTTGACATTAAGCAGAATTTCTATCTGCTGAACCCTCTGTCACAAAAATAATCAAAAGATAGATGAAAAGATTTTGACTCAATATCTTTGTAATTGAAATGTTAATCTGCATGAAATGAAAAGAGAACATATTTACTTAATTTTGCTTACTACACTATAAAGTTGAATAAAAAAAAGCAATATATTTATAAATATGTCCCAAATCGAAAACATAGAGTAAAAAGAATCGGGGTTTTTTTGTTGTTGTTCTTGTTTACTTAAATAGCATTGCTAGGTTCTTCATATCTAAGAAGTTTTTAATAATACTTATTTTCTGCTCATACATAAGTTATGATAATTCTATCTAGTTAAAATATTATATGTATTCATTTATGAACAGTAATATTTTAACTAAATGTATAGATATTAAAAGTAAAATTTTTAAAATGTAAGACAGATTAAATGACAGAAATTAAAAGTATTGTTAAAATTGAAAGATAAACGAATTGACAGTAACTATAACATGTAAATCCGCATGGACTTAGTGTGTATTGAATGATACTGACTTATGTAGGATAACAAGGGCATTAGATGTCAGATGTTCATCTACCAAATGGCACCGCTCTTTTGATTAAGGAAAATCGTTTCAAGGACTTAAAAATAACCACAATAAATAAAAAATATTTAATTTAATTTAAGACTTATTGAAAATTATGAAACTAAAAATGACACCAAATTCCAAAGTCGAATATTTTTTTTAATTTTTTGTGCTATTTTGGTCGATAATTACTCATAAAATATTCTATATTAATTTATTATAATATACAATTAAAACAATATTTACATTATTGTTGACATTAATTAAAGAATATTATATTTATATTACTATATTCATAGAGTTACGTAACATTAATTTTATTTTATCGTTTTATTGTAATATCATAATAAATGAAAGTATTGGAAAATGTTTAAAAAGTAAGCGCTCATTTTTATATCTATAGGTTCACATATGAATAAGAGCTCATTGGGACCATACATTATAAACAGTTATATTAATTGAACTGCTCTAATAAAGGACCCCAATATTTCTAATGGATTTTAGATGAAGTAATTAAATAATAATTACTAATGAATAAACTAATCAAAACGAAAATAAAACTGATAGTAGATCATGAAAGAAATCAAATACTAGTTTTAAAAAATGAATAAGTTTGACGTAATGAGTTGGAGAAAAAAGTCAAAGGATAAGATATAAACCCCAGAGTGTAAAATTGTAAAACGACAGATATGGGTTCATATATTGTACCGTAAACTGAGTTTGAGAATTAAAAGAAAAATTGTTTTAATTAATTTGAAAGTGATGGCTAGTCCAATAAAATGCAATTTGAGCAGATTTTTCGTAATCGGATTGACGATTCAGTTTTCTAGTGATGAATTTTCTACATAAATTGCATTACTTAAAAAGTTAAGCACACTTATTTGAAAAGAAATAAGATTTAAAAAAATATTTTTACTAATTCTTGAAAATATCTTGATTGAATGAATCCATAAATATTAATGAGTCTATTTAATATATTAATGAATATATATTAATATATTATAATATATATTAATGAATATGTTTAAAAAATGTTCAAATACTCAAAATTCTAATATTTGTATTTACCTTCATTTGTTGAAAATAGTGGAATATCTCATTTTTGAATTACTATATAACTAAGTAGTGGAATGCTAAATTTACATGAAATAAATATTTTCTCTTGAAACATATGTACGTTTTCAACAAGAATTGTAGCGAATTAAAGCTCTCTAATGAAAATTCAGAGTTTAAAGAATTTTCTTTTCTTTAATATCTGTTTACCATTTATTTATTTTACTTTACTAAACATAATTATTTTTAGTGCACATTTAATTCAAAAATAAAATTTAGTTATTTGAAAAGAAGTTTAAAAAAAGTAAAATGGTAAAATTACTTTTAAAGTTATCTCTTTTTTTTTAGAATTATCATCAATAAGAAAATGTAATTAATAAGAAAGGAATACATGAGGTGATGACTACCTCAATGAATAGACAAATATTTTTTCCTTGTTAAAGGTTTCTAATTTCTATAAACAGTTAATCATAATTTTTATTCTGAATGAAAAGCTATTGAAATAGGTGAAAATCTGTAGTTAACGACTGTTTAAAATTCTTGCGATTTATGTCTCAACGCAACCAACATTAATTAAACTGGCCTAATATAAATGTATTTGTTTTTTCCAAATTTAATCGAAGGGGAATGAATATGTAAAACTGTCTAAATAAAACATCTGAAAATTCAAACGCACATTCAAATTAATTTCTAGTCAGTACAGCGAGATTCCAGAAATTTCATCTAAAACTGATAAAAAAAAGAATATTGATAATATTATCAATATTAATATTGATATTAAAAAGAATATTTATAATATTACACTAACATAATAAAAACTAATCATTTAATTTATGAATGGAATATTTTTCATTTTCCTAAATATATCATAAAAATCGGTTATCATTTATATACATTTTATTCTTATAGCTTAGTTTTTTTTCTCAATAAAATGACTATAATTCAATCATAGAACTCCGATTGAATTGCAAGTATGATTTAAATACTAAATCATTTCTGTAGTATTATAAAGAAATATAATACTGTAAATAAAATGTTTCCACAAACATAGGATTTCCCATAAAGTAAACAAGCCTTCAGAAAAAAAAAGTAATATTGATATCATTTAAGAAAGTTATAACTGTTTGAATGCTACTTTTATTTTTTTTAAAAAAGCACAATTAATCATTGTTAAAGCTCTTGATTTTATTGAAAAGGGTTTATTAATCTAAAAAATATGTATACTATACATAAAGCATATAGGATGATTAAAAACGAGTAAATTTTGATTAATTAGGACATTTCACCCATTAGTATTATTTATTTTTTTGCGTCTAGTTCTCTGTTTCTTACTTTTCTTCCATTCAGTAAATACTTTCGCCCATGTGAGAAAATGTATTCATCAGAGCCAAGCAATTTCTGGCAACAAGAAAAGTTATTGCAAACTTTAGTACAACTTTGATTTTAAGACAAATTATTTGTAAAAATGAACTTTCTATAAGCATAACTCAAGCTTTTGGACATCTATAAGAACAAACCTTTTCAAAACAAGTCAACAACTGTTATTCCAAAACAGCTTGGCTTTTTGTTAACCCATTTATTGCTCTCTATGATTTTTATCATGGACCTTCATGAAAAATCAATCATTGTCTCTGTATTTTTTTCTGAATTTTATTCTATTTAATTGGTTTATTAAATTTGGCATTATTATTATTTTTTTATCATTTAATATGTGGCAAGAGAGTCATTTGTGATACCTGATGATCAAGGGTTATTTTTTAGTGGCTTAATTGATCAATTTTTCCTTCAACCTATTATTTCATAAATTACAATTTGAAAAATATGCTTATATATAATTTTACTGTAAAAAATTGGTATTTATAAAACAAATTGCTCCAAACATAAAGTACAAAAATAGGTTTAAAAATATTTCTTTACATTATTTACAAACATTTTCGCTTAATATGCCTTTCATTTTTATTGTAAACATCAAATATTTATTTCCATAAACAAAGCGCTATAAAAACCCTTACACAGAAACAGTTTCTAACATGGATAGTTAAAATATATGTTTGCTAAATTTTTTCGTAAAGCTATTAACAATTTTTATATAATCTAATTAATAAATATTTGAGAATATAAACTCAAGTTCAATATTTGAATGATTTTTTTTAAAAAATTATTCCTTTAATGAAAATATTTTCAAAAAATTCTTTCTAATCTGCATGCAAGTATATATATATTTTTAATCATATAGATCTAATAAGCGTTTACAAATGTTTGGTAAAAAAAAGTATCAAGAAAACATAAGCAAATTTGTAATAAACCTCTAACTAATTATGTCTTTCTTGCCAATATTTACACATAATTTCTCTCACCGCCTTTTAATCCTTCTTCTTTTATTAGTAATTTAAGTGGTGAATTTTCATATTGAAAGTTGATTAAAGAACATCTGTCAAAAACAAAAGGAAAAAAATAAGGATACTTTGGAAAGGAAGAAATGTTTAATATACTCGTTAAAGAAGAAAAAAAAGATTCATGTTGTTTTCAAACGGAAAGTTTCAGTAATTATGTTCTTTATTCCTTTCAATATTATGATTAATAATTAAATTTAAAAAAATCGGCACTATTACTATTCACTTCTCAATATAATTAATTGAAAATTGCATAATTGAAATGATTAAACCAAAATTAATAATGTTTTAATATTCGTGAAATAATAAGATTGTATCTACGAATGCTATTTTAATCTCTAGTTTGTTCAAAGGGAATTCTAAAAAAAGAATTAATTAAAAGTGGATTAAGCGTTGTCTCACCTGATAACATCATTTTTGTTATAGTAGCTTTATTTTGAATCAAGAAATCTTTTTATCATTTCAAAAGTAACAAAATGTGTGTATAGTAAATTTCGTTAAATATCTTTGTTGAAATATATTAGACGATTGCCGGCATCCTGGCACAGAGGAAGCTCGTCTTCCTCGTGATCTTCGAATTCCCGGGTTCGAGTCCAGGTCAGGGCATGGTTGTTCTTCTGTGTTATATCTATGAGGTGTATTAATGTGTTCCCCTGTATAAATGGGCTATACAAGCGACTATGATAAGTGTGTGTCATCTTCATTTGAGGTAGTCAGTCTTCTGCTCTTGAGTTATTTGGGGTTTATATCCTCAGAAGCTACTGCATATATCCTTTGTAACGCGGACACATCATCATCAGACGATTACAGAAGAGAGATGCAATTCCCAATACCTTTATAAGAAAAAACAGTAAAAATCTAAATGATATAAATATAATATAAATATAAAATAATATTAATATAAATAATAAAATATAAATTCCCATATTATATGTGATATATTTTAAAGAGATCTACAATTCCTATTTGAGGAATGATCGTGTTTTTGCAGGATAAAAACCTATGAAATGCATTATGTTTATTCCACAAATTTAAGATTTTGCCACTAAACAGTTCTTCAAAGAGATGAATAGGCAATCATCAAATGACTCAAGATAGGCAGAATATGCTAAGGGTTGAAGATTCTCCCATTTTACGTCTTGTAGTTTTCACCGAGTTTATAATGTAGCATAATAATAGGTTGAAGGGGAGGAGGATTTCACTTTTTCTTATTAAGATCGAAGTTACTCGATTTTAGGGGATATTTCTCAAATAGTTGTGTCAACAGATCTGATAATGTAGTTTTTCCAAGTTGAAACATGCCGTAAAAAATATTATAGTATCCCATTACCATAACAACAAATTTGATAGGTGTGAAATGGCTTTTAAGCCAAGATTTTGAAGATCTATTTGTTCCTCTGTTCCTTTGGACTTGGTATTATTATGTAAAATATACTTCTCATCAGCTGTCAACAAACGATTTTTTTAAGACTCCTTATTGTAAGATGCAAGAAATAAATGGATGCTGCTGTAAGAAAGATCCCAATTCTACTATTCTGTCCAACCTTAAAACCTACTGATAAATCTGAATGACCAAATGCCAAAATATAGGCGGAAACTATAGTTGAATAATAGAGGTCATCACCTGTGATGACCCGTCTTCTAACGCAGAAACCCCGGCCATCATCGGTAGGAGGTAATCAACCTCATCATATTTTTATATCAACTGAGGAGGCAAGAAGGAGCCACTATACTTAAAGCTTTTCACCCCTAAATCTCAGGTAAATCTCGGGGAGGTGATGGAAGAAGGATGATGTATTCAGGTATCAAACTCGGAAATGTTATCTGTTTTTTAGGAAAAAAGGAAGTATCATCACTGTTAACTTCTTTGCAATCCAGTCAATTGTTTTTATAGGATTTCTTTCCCCCCATTAGACAATTTGTAATATCATTATCAAGGTAGGGAGACCCTTCAGATTTGGATTAATTTTCCAGGGTAAAATCTCGATTCTTAGATCTATCAAGCTATTATTTTCTCTCAGTCCGTAGAGCTAGAGAATGGTTTAGATAAACAGCCAAAAAGGTTTTTTTTTGGTGAGGGGGTGGGTCCCTGTATTTACTTATAATTACAACATTTATGTTTTTCCATATTCTAGTTCATAATAAAAATAAAACATTTAATTGCCCAATCTCAAAATTTTGGCATATTCAAAAGTTTGCTAATTTTTATCAATGTCTTACTTTTATGCAGTTATAAAAAAAATAACTAAAGCCATTTTTATCTTCAGAGTGGAAGGAACGCTTTTGAACAAAGCTCCAGCTCCTGTATTTGCTTTCTGACCACACATTAAGAAATCATGTCTAAGTTATAGTAATTACCTAATATGTCAAAAGTCTTTTACAGGACTTTTTAATATTTTCTGTTAAATTTCTTAGAAAAAAATGTGGCACTGTATAAAAAAATAAAAAAAAAAGAATTCTAATAACTGCTTTACTTTTCATCAAAAACATAAATAAATAAAAATATGATATTATTTTTGTAACTATAGAGACATTATAGATGCTACATGAATTAAGAAGAATATTTTTTTTTTCACTTTCGATAATTCGGAGTAAGGATATTTTAACTCAAACACTGATTTACAAAATAATAGAGGATTCTCTCATTTTTATTTTAAGAAAAGCATATTTGAAAAAAAATGAACAAAATAAAAACATTTTACTTTTTGGGGGACGTTTTATATATCGTATAATTTTAGTTTTATAAAAATTATGAGCTTCTTATTAAAGTTATTTTCAAATATTTGGCCATATCTCAGTATTAAATTATTTAATGCAATATGACCCGAATAAGTAAATTTATTGTGAAAGCATAAATTGTACGTTTATCCTTACAATACTTCTGACTGTCTATCTATGGATAGGTAAATAGTCAAGCTGGCCAGAGTTATAATAACACTTTCTATATCATTACAAAAAAATAACATTGTATAATAAATTACTATGATGTGCTATATCATCTAATAACAAAAATGCACCCAGCTTCTATTAGGATTGTCGTCTTAGCTCAATAATGGGAAATATGATATTATTCGAGAATATTTTTAAAGCAATAAAATGATATTCATTATATGAAAATAAATATTTTCTTATCGGATATCTTTAAAAAAATCAACTCTTAAAGTCTTTACTTTGCCTTGCTATTCCCTTTTCATTTTTTGATTATATCTATTTGGCCATTTAATAATATTTTTCTACTTTATATCAATTATTGAAAATGAATTTTTTACTATTTACTATTTTAGTTTAGAGAAATAATGAATACGAAATGATCAAGGATTTTCAAGACCGTAAATATATTCTTTTGAAATAAGAAAAAATTATTATAGTCAACAAACACAGTTGCACCTGATAGTAATAAATCTTTAGCTGGTTCATTTTAACGTTTAATATGTTTTATATAAAAATGTATACAATAAATTTATAGAAAAATACTCTATCAACTCATACTTTTCTCCTAAAGTTCAATATATTTTCCAATTACTTTAAGCTCCGAACTATAAAGACGCCACTGACTAACTAAAGCCACTCTCCAAAAGGTTAGGGAGGAAAACAGTTTCCTTCCTCTCTCATTGCCACAACTCGTATATTTACGATGAAGAAAAATCATAAATTAAGGGCTCTCAAAATATTTCCTCAAGAAATTTGAGTAATTCTACTAAATTTGACGGGAGAGCGCGTCAAACTGCATCATTTCCACGTGATTATCTATGTGAACATAGCGATATTTCTCAATATTCTCATAAATCTTTACTATATTTTTGTAAAATGAAAGTATCACAATTTTATTCTTCTTTTAGGTAGTAATAGGAGTTTGCACCCCTATCATGATTTTATGGGCTCATTATATTAAGCGAAGATGGGGCACAGGAATCGTTTACTCTCATTATGCTATTGATCTTAGCTTTACAGGAAAGATCTTTTTATATTTTTTTTTTCAAAATTTAAGACATGAATAATTTTGACCGATTAAATCTTTAGGTATGACAAATTCCAAAGGAAGGGGAAGCCTTTTTCACGAATTAAATGATCAATTGATATGACTTTTTTCGCAAGTTTACATTTTCGAATTTTGTAATTTATTAAACTTAGCAATGAGTCAATTATATATATATACATAACTTTCTGCTCGTTAATTTTTTTAACAAATCAAGAAGTGCATTATAAACAAGTTAGATCAACTTCATACACAAATATTTTCATAAAATAAATATTGTACCTTCTAAATGAATGCGGATGTATGTGATATGGTTTTGACAAACTTTTTTAAAATCTAACAAAAAATATTTTTACATAATAATTATTTTTTTGTATATATGCTTTATAATAAAATGAAATGACCGACACATCAATCCATCTATATAATCAAGCTGGCAAACAAAATTAGATAAGATTCAGATTATTTTTAAATGCATTACATCGTTTTTTTCACACATTCAAGATGTTATTGTATTCAACGTATTTGTAACATTTAAAATGAAAATGGAAAAGACTTTATGTGCGGGTGAAACGAAGAAAAATCGAATTGCGTGACATATATTTAGGTGCGGAATTCTTTTGACCAAATCTTCGAAAACAAAAGAAAATCTCTTTTTCTACTACGAAAGGATTTACATGATCTTTCTGAAAAGAAAGGGTTTAAGGCGAAATTCTTATTTGTATAAACAAAGAAACAATAGAAACAAAATCAATACCTACATATATGGCTATTATTTATTGGATTCATTTTTACAGATTCATAGCACATTCGTAATAATAAAGGACATCCAAAATGAACTCAAGATTTGACTTCGCTACCATTTGTAGAGTGTTTATTTTTTTTTTTTTAATTAGTAGCAAACTAACTTTTGAAAAAAAATTTGGCAGCTGATATCTTAGAGTTGGTAAAAATAAATCATCAAACGATGGAACTAGGTTTGATTTGCTATAGTCATCAACTTATTTATTTAAAATCAGAGCTTTTGTAAATACGATGGCAACGCGTTATTAAAAGCTAATTTTTTTGAGAGAGTCTATGCTGTTAGTAAAATTTCAAATTTTTGTCCACGTTTATTATTATTATTATTATTTTATTTTTATCCTACTTTTTTGATTACTTTATTCCCAAAATAACATCATGTTTTGACTTGATAAAAAAGGAAAAACAATGGTACTAAGCCACATATCTAGGGGACAAAATCTCAAATTTCCGATCTGTAGTTGCTATACTCTCATAATTTTTGACACATGAAATTTTTTTATAATTTTTGACAGTTACACAATAGAGCAGCATGTTTTCATGAGCAATGAAAACATGCTGCTCTATTGTGTAACTCTCCATTTTTTCATTTTCCCTTCTAATTTCTATTCTAATTCAATTTTATAAACTATCAGATTAAAAATGTTTTTAATAGGATTGGCATCACTTCTCTACATAAAAGGAGGAAAATGCAAATCTCGTTTTAGTTTTGGGATACCCTTCATATTGTGAATTTCTAAGCCATTTCAACTGTCTTTCAATGAGAATTTTGAAATGAGAATATTCGACGTAAGTGTTAAGAAATGTAGAGCGCTATTAAGCAAATATCGTGCATTAAATTATCCTTCTGAGGTGAAATTTCCGATTTAAAATCTTTGATTGAATAATTTTTTAAACTTTGACTTGTTGAAATTTTTATTTGAAATGTTAAAAGAAGCTTTTAAAGCAAAGTATTCGTCGTAAGCACCATCATTTGGATCATATAAACGGCTTAAGGTTGTAATAGATTTAGCAGACCATTCAATTTATAAATGATCAAAATATAGATACGTTCAGAGAACTAGAAATGTAATAAATATGGTTTGACAATCAGAGACACTGTTGAGCAAGTTTCTATATCATTTAGACATCACCTAGCAATTTTAAACAATCATTTAAAATTGCAACTTGTCACTTTTCTGCTTGTTTTTAGAACATGAATATGCTCAACTGACCCAAGGAGTACTTTCATAAAGCGATTCGTCTCAAAAAAGTATTACTGCTAAAAATAAAATGGATATATATTTTTAAAACTGAAGCGCTAGTGGATAATGCTTGAAATGCGAAGACAAGCCCTAATTTCGTCCGTCAATTTGCTTAAAATGTAATATTTACTGCCTTTTTTTATTGTAATTTTCCTATATATTATAATTTCTTAACAATTGACTAGGCAGGTAGTGAAGTCTCATATGTTTCACACTTTTTAAGTAAAACAATTTGTCAGGAAAATAGGAAATCTACAAGTTAAAAACTAATTAGATTCATAGTTATAAACTAATTAGATTCATAGTTATAAACTAATTAGATTCATTAATTATAAACTAATTAGATTCATTCATTTTCATTCATCAAATTAAAATGTAAATGATATTGTGAAACAATGATTTATTAATTTTATTTAAGCTGTTGATCTAATTGTGCCAGTACTTTTCTTCATAATTATTTCATCTTTTTCTGTATTAATATCCAGCAGTAAATTATTAATAACTTTAATAATAAATAACTATAAAATATAGTAAACTTTCGGAATATTTCGTAGGTTTTATTAAATATATTATTGATATCATTTTGTTGTCCTTTGTTGTGTGATTTGATTTTGGACAATACTAGTAAAATTTTATTTCTCAAAATAATATCTTTACGAAATAATAATAATATTTTTCTTTTAATGTTGAAAGAAACGTCTTTTTCATCGTATATGGACTTTCATCCATTCGCGAAATTTGCATCCGGAAACACAAATTAGTGCAGCCATCTGGTGTGAATAAATGTCGTGAAATTTAAACCTTGGAAAAACTAAGTCTGACTAAAATGTTTAACTCGAATTTCTTTTGATTAAAAGATTTTTTTTCTTTTATCATCACTGATTGCAGGGATATTATTTCACTATGGAATTTCAAAACTTCTTCATTTTAAATATTTTTTTTCTCAGTAAAATAAGAAATAGTTTGGAAAATAAATTTCTTGTCAGTTAAAAATAAAGACCGCTGAGGTAAATCAGAAAAGAATTCTAGCCAAGTTGAAAATCCATTTTGCTATATTTCTCAAAAATTTTATACTCTTAAGTAAATTAATTAAATTACTATACTCAAAAACTAAAATGTTAAGAATCAAAACTCTAATGATATCAAGGACCAAATAAATGAATTCTATATCAATGCATGCCTATAAAAGAGCTCTTATAAAAATATAGGCTCAAAAATAGATCTTAGAGAAACGGTAGCATTAATGTTTTCTTATTGTAAAGGGACATCTGTTTATTGCTATCATCATTCGTACCTCGGATGAAACTTTACGCGCAGTGATTAGTTTCAAAAGGAATCCAAGGTTATCGCCATTAATGTGAAAGGATACATTGTACATGGGCAATTTTCTTAAGCTTATAGCAGCTTCCAGACTTAGAAAGAAGTTTCAGTAATTTTTAAATCTACCTGGCAAATATAAAACTCCAAACTCATTAAATTATGTATCGATGAAACACGATTAATAATATGCAACCGGTGAAAGTGTTTATGTCAAAATGATATATTAAATGAAATGATTATATCCAATGTGGTTCACGCTCTTGTGCTGAGATGCTGTATAGTACAATACATAATGCAAGCAAATTTTTTCTTCAATAATAAAACGCATTTTGTGCCCAATAATAAAAAAATATATAATATGTAAATATATAGTAGCTAAATGCATTAACAAAAGGTAATGCATGTGAATTTTGTGTCCAATAATAAAAAATGCAAAATATGAAAAATTATTTTTTCGCATAATTGCCATTCGTGGAAAGGATTTGACTCAGCACATGAACAATCTGAAAATTTAGGTTTTATAGAATGCTCGTACAAAATTACTTTTTTTCTAATTAAAGTTTTGGAATATCCCCTTTATAAGCAAGGATATAAACACTGAAATTTTTAAATGCTTAAATTCATGAAGAGGCTCTTCTTCAGTGAAATGTTTGATTACAGTTTCATACGAATCTAGAGTATTTTATGAAACCTGAATTTTTCAACTATTCCGGAGCGCCAAGAAATGCTTCCACATGAGGGGCATTTATGCAGAAAAGGAGCAAACTGTTATTATTTTCTGACTAATATTTTTATTTTCATTTATCTTCTTTTATTATTTTATATAAAATTATAGTCTTTAATTAATGAAAATTGTGTATGAAGTAGAAGACATATTACATAATATAAATAAGATAAAACATAATATTTTCACGTAACATAATATATGATATCTATAATGTATAATAATACATAATATAATATAAATTCATAGTCCTACATAAAAATTAATTCTATCACTTATATTAATTAGAACACTTGATTCTAAATTATAGAACAGTTGAACACATTTGAGCAAGTTTGGTGTAATACATTTTTTAAAAGTCAATTTATTATTAAAAAGAATTATTGAATCTCAAAAAAAAAACTAATTGAATCTTAAAAAAGGGTCTGAAGCTCGAAAACTTTAATATATTATTTTATGTACGTGATTAAAATTTTGAAAAAAATATTTTTAATCTAAACGAACAAATTAATTTTATTTTAAAATCATTTGAAGGAGGCTTTTTAAATCCATTGGGCCAAAAGATGAATTCAACTCATATTCCAAATTGAATTTACAATAATTACAATAACGCTTTAATGTAAAAGATTTGCATTATATTTTGATAAATATACAAAAATTATAATTGTATACAATAAAAATACAATTGTTCATTTTAGCATTTAATTTAAGACACTTACTTTTGTAAATACTAAAAATTTTTGAAAACAATGATTTTTCAAAATAAATTTGTGTTAGAAAACTTGCTTTCCTGAACTATTTGAGATTCAAAAATAACTTTAAAAGTTTCCAATTTTCTATTTATTAGCTTTAGATTTATTAATTACCATGAATTATTGGGAAATGAAATTTTAAAAAAAATCAATAAGCATTTTGTTCATTTAAAGAAGATATAATTAACAGAAAATTAATTGAAAACGATTTTTTTCCTTTCTATGCGTTTTAGAAATTAAACGTCTTAAAGGATTAGACTTATTATGCAAATTTTCAATGTCTATTTCAGGAGAAAAAAAAAGCTTATGCTATAACCTATTTGCTTCCAACCAAATGGAGATGATTGTAGTTTTCTCCAATTTTTAAATGAATAAATTAGAGCTGCAAACAATAAACAGGTGCTCTTTTTATATCTGAATAATTCAAACTAATACATTGTGGGCACTGGATACAATAATTGTATCAAAATATGCAATTTTTTAATTAACTTTTTCTACCCTTTTTCTTGATTATAGTAAGATTTTCATTATCATACCTTGTGAATTATTCATACTTTCTTCGAAAAAATTTGTCTTATATCTGAAAAAAATAGATACCTTGAATGGTTAAAGGCCATTCCCGTGTAAGTACGTGTCCTGATTTAATGATTTATATAAGAAAACGCTTTTTATTTCTGAATTTCTTACCAAAGTTTCATGAGGGTTATTGATGATTCTTTATGACATATGTTACTTTTTCTTTTCCTAGAAACAAAAGATTAATAAGCAATGTTGGTCATTTGTGGCAGTTGTTTTCCTTTATTTTTTTTTCTCTTTCAGAAACATTTTCATACAAAATAAAAAAAAAGACGCAACAAGAAGTTTATTGCATTGATTTTCATCTATTTCTCAATCAATGTGTTTTTTTTAACTTTAAATTTTGCTTTATTCGTTTAGAGAATGGCAGGTGGGGATCCAAAAAGAAATGTCGTTGAGTTTACATGGATAGTTGTTCTACATCCATTTACAATTTTAGTTCCAAAAATTCTTTTAACAAAGGTTTATTTTCGAAATATGGTCTTAAAATATTTTTTGCTAAAACATATTATGAATTTTTTTTGTTAAAAATCTTATCTTTGTCCTTTCTCCTAAAAAAGATGATCATGACTTTGGTATAATGTTCGGTGTATACTTGAATTTTAATACATTTATGCCATTTTTTAAATTGAAATATCGTGAGAGGCTGAAAAAATAATTCTACGCTTCAGGTTCATCTGCAATTAATAATCCACTGATGACAACTGGGACAAAAAATTGGTGCTCTTCGAGCACTACTTCCCTTTGCTACAGTATTAGTCCAAAATACAACGATTACTCATTCTAGGAAGATAATAATTAATAATGAAATAATTTTTGGCTTATCAATATTGAAAAGAGTTTTGGTATTTAATATCGCTTTTTTTACCAAAATATACAATAACAAAAGAAAAAAACATTTTCCTTCAACAGGATCCAACAAGCATTAAAAGTTCTATTATAGACTGTTTTAACAAAAATAAATTCATTTATTGACACTGGAAAACATCAGCACTGTCAGTTTAGGTTGTTTTTTTTTTTTTTTTTCGATTTAAAAATTAGTTTCTCTACCATGAAAGGATTTAAATCAATGAATTATTTTAGCTAAATTGATCTTGTATTCGCTTTTTGAATACATGATTTTTCAAAATATAAATACATTTTTTTATTATTATTTTCATTTTCAAAGACATATGAGAAACTGAATTTTCAGTCCATTAACTACCATTTGAGCATCACTTTTTAAGATTAAATTTGCTAAAATTATTCAAACAAATATTCCCTTATATTTACGGAAACATTATACATTTCGTAATATTATCCTTATAATTATTCCTTTTATTGCCTAAACTATTAAATTGGTCTAAAATTAAATAACTCTATGAAATACAAAATCTTTCATTATTTCAGCCGTGCGAAGATTCAGAGCAAGAGTTACTTTAAGATTTTCGAAGGTAATGGCAACCAGGTCAAATGATTTTTTTTAATTCTTAGGGTAACTTTCAATGATTTATAAAATGATTTTTAAATTTGTGGTTTCTTTATGTTTGAAACGATTCGATATTCAAGATTATGGTATAAATAAAAAAATACACGACAATTATTATCAATGACATGTAAAATTTGAAATGATTATATTACTATATTATTATTATTTCGTTTTTTAATGCATATTATTTTTTAAAAATACAAATTAGAATGAAAGAGTTTTTTTAAATCAATCTAAATTATCTTGCCAATACGTTTCCTTTAAACAGACCAAAGAGTCAGAAAAAAGGCAAATTCAAAATTTCGTAAACTTTGGTTTTATTCTCCTATTTCAAAACTTCTGCTAAATACAATTCTGGAGTCAATGCAAAAAAAATATAATAAAGTCTTATAAAGTCTTTTACAAACTATCGAGAAATTACTTAATGATTTCCTGCAATATAGCTGTTTCTGAACTCTAGAATTTTGATGCAATTTTCTATAAGGCAAATTAGTCAAAGTTTACATCTGATCACCATTAGAAACTAAAAAAAATTAAAAGACAATCTGGAAAAATATAAGTAAATTAGCGCTTCAAATCATTAAGAAGATGTAATATTTTTCTAGGTAAATGAAGATTTACGCATATTTTTTCTTCGTTAAAACTATCAAGAATTTTCTTTTTCATATTAAAAAAAAATGACACTGATTTCTAATAAATTTAGAATCTAAGTAAAAGTTTATCTTCTCTCTCACGCACACACACAAAAATTTATTGAATACTTTTCTTCCTTTTTCTAACAAAAAAAAAAAGAAAAAAAAAAGAATCTAAGCCTAAATTATAAAATAATAGAACACGTGACTAAAATTGACACTAAATTACCCAATTGTTATTACCATTGGCTATAAAATCAGCCAATTGTTGTTCCCATCGGCTCTAAAAACCGTACTAGATAAACTAGATTTATGTTTAATTTTTTTAAGTATCATTCATGAAAACTTATTGGGTTATCCAATGTAAGAAATTTCATTTCTTAAATAACAGCTTGAGGAATCTGGAACATACACAGAGACAGAAAAAAAATCTTCTGAAATAAATACATAATACAACAGGGAAGCACATAATTCGCAATAGAACTTGTAAAAAACATCTGAGTATACTTCGAAATGTTTTAAATTGATTCCCAGAAGTTTAAGTTAATTAATTTATTTTAATGATTAAGATGACAATTATGTACAAATGCATAATCACAATTCTCATATGCAACGTGTAAAGTTATAGATTACTAATAAGGACATATGAACAAATTTTTTCAAAGTCACAGTGCCAAATAAATGGTTCAACTGAAAATTTCTAATAATTTATTTGTTTATTATATAATTAGATTTTAGATACGTAATTTGAAGAATCAGTATCTATTATAGCTCCCCCTTTGAGTTGTAAGGGTTTATATATATATATATATACTTGTATTTTTACATTAGTTACTTTAAATTTTTTTATTTATTTTATGTGAGATTCAAAATATTTAGTTTTGAATTGAAATTAAAATATTCACGAATATTTACATCTATAAGTAAAAATCCTCTTTCATATCATATAGTATTACTGAAAAATCCACGTAAATATTTCAGTATAGCAAATGGTGTTTAAAAAAAGAGCAATGGTAATATAGGTTCTGCGAAGCGCCTCCTCAGCAATTATGTGGAGGTAAGTCGAAAACCGGATTCTGGGTGTTGTTAAATTGTGATTTTGACCAATTACAGGTTCTTCAATTTTTATGGTGATAGGTACCTCCTATTCCTCAGTTTCTCCTTCTCTATAGGCTAAGATTAACATGAGAATCCGCCCTCTTTCTTTCACCCAAAGCTTATGAATGATAGGAGGAAATTATTTCAGTAATTGGAAAGGAAATCACAACATATTATAAAAGGAGAACATGATGTTTTGATTAGGAGGTTTTGATGTTTCCTAAATTTCTGGGCAAAATATATTTTTTACCTGCTTTTACCTGTATTGCATTACAAGGCGGACGAAGAAGATAGCTGTTACTTAATCTCATAATCGGTCGAGGTCCCAAACTTTGTTTGCCGGCTAGAAAAATTGAAAATTGATGTTAGAAAAGATTATATATATATATATATATATATATATATATATATATATATATATATATATATATATATATATATATA
>JAOUZG010045189.1:1634191-1664370 GCA_026289955.1 Argiope argentata | reverse complement strand
ATATATATATATATATATATATATATATATATATATATATAAAGAAGGAGAGAGGGGGAAGGATTAGTCATCGATAGAAAAGTCTCGTAACTAATTCAAACCGGTTTAAACGACTTAGTGACTTAATTTAATTACGATAAATAATGACTTAAAAATAATGATGTTCTCACTTGATAACTTGAACTTTATGGTCGAAGATTTTTTGTTTTCGTTTTCTAATAAACTTATCGTTTTCTTTTGAAAATATAATGCGGTATGGATTCAATCGTATAAATTTATATTTCAGGCCTCTATATGAGCCATGTTATCAGTTTGATTGGTTAGAGGTTGATTTGATTATCGAAATTTAATCATCAGATTCCAATACATCTAATTTAGATTGTATTTGGTGCAATACTGTGATTACCAAAATGTAAGATTTAAATACTTTTTTAAAGTATTGAAAGTTGATAGTAAGAAAGGCAAATACAATAAACTTCCATTTGGAATCTGCATCTACACTGAAATCTACGTTGAAGTTTCCGTAAAGAACTTTTTATACTCGTGGCGCTGGTTAAATTAATATGAAAATTTATTTAAAAACTATATAATCGACAATCTAATCAAACGTTTCTGATTATGAAAAAGTTAAATGATACTAAAACTAATAACTCATTTAAATAATATCTTTGAGGATTTTTTTAATGTTTATATTAATGTATAATATTTAAAGCAAATATATTACCGAATTAAAATTACTAAGTTTTTGCATGTTGCTCCGTATCCTCTATCGCCGGGTTCTTTTTCAAAAATAGAAATTTTTGCTGCCTTCTAAAATCAAAGCCAGTGTTCTTGATGGGATTCATTCACAATAAACAATCTCAATACAATGATGTTTTTAAGTAAGTAAGGGCTAGCCAATCGTTTGGAAATTCTCAGAAAGTTTCGGTTTCTATACTTCTATAAACTTTCAAATACACTTTTTTTACAAATGTGGGCTACGTTTTAGTAAAGATCAGAAGTAGAAAGAAGTATACATGCAAAAATTTAATATATATTAAATCTATTCACTATTTTTTTCATCTCATTTTTCCAAAGAACAAGTCATTTGAATTTCCATTATAGAAACCGATTCATAATCCATGTACGAGTATGCGAAAGCCATTTTATATGTAGAAGCCCGCTGCTACCAAGGGAGACATTAAAAGTCTCGGTTGTCTAATTTGGAGCTCCTAGGTTCTACGATATCTCCATTTTTAAGTAAGACCGTTGAAAGATTAATAGTGAAATCGGCTCCTAACCTGCAGATAAGCAATTATGTCGTAGAAAATCTTCGAGGGCTTGGCTTCAAATATTTGTTCATTTATAAATGGCGTATTAGGAAACGAACTTAATACATCCTGTGAAATTATTAATTCCAAAGGTGAAAGATAGATGGCAGTAATATCCACATCAGTTGGAAAAGGAGAATAAATATCGTATGCGTCTTTAAAATCAACTGAAGCTTCGAATTTTCTAATGATGCGTGGAAATGACATAAATATTTTGCTTTAACCTTTGAATTTGTGGTAATATAATAAGCATTTAAAACTTTTAGATTGAGTTTTTGTTAAAAATTAATGATTTTAAACTAATTCTAAACATGTCACTAGTTTAACTGTAATTTTTCATTTTGTTATGTTGAAAGGTGCAAAATAGATTTTTTTTTTTTTACTGTTAAGAAAGAACAGTTAATTAGAATTGTAGAGTTTATAGAAAAACTAAAATATAAAAAAAATCTTGAATAATAGAATTTCTTAATTTTATTTTAATTAGAATTTTTAATTAATTCAAGATATTTATTTAACTATATAATTGAGAAATTTATCTTTAAGGAATACAATCCTTTATTTTTAATGTTATTTTGCATGTTATGAATAAGCATTCATTATTTGTACGAGAAGATATGATGCGTTGAAAATTAATAGATTTTATTTCACCTTAAAAGAATGAACATTATTTTTATTTATCCCTTTCTCCTTATCGAATTACTTCAATGTTAATTATCTTTTCAATTCAAGAGGGGGGGGGGGGAAATTTATAATTTTTTTAAAAAATAAAAAAATAAAGAAAATTTTTAAAGAAATAGCGATTATTTTTATTTCCTTAATAAAACTGGTGGCATTCTGGAAAGGAAAAAGCTTGGGGATTAAAACGAATAAAAAACAATATTTTAATGCGAATAGCTGTAATAAAGTTTTAAAAAATTTCATTGAATAAAATACATTTTTATTATAATAATTAACTATTAACTGTTTCTCACAACACTTTATTTCACAATATTTATGAGAAAATTTAATTGGAGTCTGAAGAATTATTTGGATTTCTATAAAGTAAAGGAAACTTACGAACGCCCCTTTTATTTTAAAGACTAGTCTTCATCTGATTTTGAATTATATTTAATAAATCTTTGAATAAAATACATTTTTTTCCTATTACCAATTAGGGAATTATTCATTTATATTCGTCGAAGAAGTCTTTGAAATTTTAATGGACTTCATCGATAACAGGATTCGAAAGATTCGAAATGCAACTCAAAGATTCAGGATTCACATAAGGATAGTTTCAGAAATTAACTTAATAAAAATATTTCTGAAGTCATTGTTATATCTTCATTCAGCCGTACAATCATTACTATAAATTTGATTTTCTTAATTTTTTAGATATAAAATTACTTATTACATTTTGGAAAAGCAAGCACTAATGATTAACATATTTTGTCAATTTTCAGAATATTTCTTTCTTTTTTTAATTCTCTTTTTTAAAATTGCAATACATATGTATATTTTTTATAATTGTTTCATATTGAGGATTGCTGACATTTTTTTTTCTCTTTATCTCTCTGGTTCTTTGAAGAGGGAAAAAAATATTGCAATTCTCTTTTCTCCTTGCATTTTCAATCACATCTCAAAATCTAAAAATAAATAAAAGATTAAAATGAAATCTGCAATGCATATTTCAATGTATCATGCCGGAACATAATTTCTTGAACGGCCAAGCACTATGTGATCGTGAAAGTTAAATTATATTTTTATTTATTTTCCTTGTTTCTCTGAATGAGTCACTTATATATTGCAAACAATCCAAAAAACTTTGTCTCGCATTTATTGTTTAGTAAAAATTCTCATTTTCTATTTATTTCATTTCATATAATCACGTGCTCAAAATGACAATTTTCTAGGTTTTATTTGCTGTAGCCATTAACTTTTTTTTAAAATCATAGCTTTTGTAAATACAATGGCATTACGTTATTAAAAGCTGATTTTTTTTCAGATGCTCGTGCAGATTACAAAAGTTTAATTTTTTTACCAATGAATGTTTTTATTTTTCACCTACGAATTTTTGTTGACGCCATAAAAGCTCATTCCAAAAACGACATCATGTTCTGACATAATACAAATATTTACACGCGACAAATTGAAATAAAATTACTTTAAAGACAAATATTTTGTTTGTTGCTGCTATTAGTGGCACTTGCCATGGACAGGATTAGTCGAAATATCAGGGAGTTTCATCCGAAAACAGCGTCTCTAATTTTGAAGTAGCGCCAACTACTTCAAAATTACTTCATGCTTACGACTAAGCTACTCACTCACCACAGTCGATTTCATTGCCCCTTTTTACAGGGGGGGGGTCATACACCTTACAGATAGAACACAGAAGTACAAGCATGCCAGAACCGGGACTGGAAGTCTAGACGCTCAGCTCTAGAGGAAGACGTGCTTCCCCTACCTAGGGCGTAGGTCATTTAGTGTGTACTTCTTGTTTTATGCAAAGATGACTTCTTAAATTATTTTTCTACTTAAAATTTTGCAGACATGATTGTAATACTAAGTGTAACTTTGGATGATATTTTTATTTAAAAGCTTATTCATTAATTTTAATAATAAAAATTTAGTGAACCAATTAATTTTTTTTTAAATATCGTTTCCAGAATTCCAGAATTCGTTTTCCAGATAAGAACACTTTTGATTCTCCTGAAAAATTTTGAGCGTAAACTTAATTTGAGAAAATAAATCCCTGAATATTATTATGATTTGCTGGAAGGCCAATTGATCCATAAATAAAAGATTTTTAAATCAATTATTACTTTTGTAAAAAAAATCTGTTGATTTTTTCCGTTGTTGTAATCTGGTATAGTTATTCTTTAGTTGTCTAGTCTAGCAATGTTATTTTTAATTAGGCTTTTTTTGCCTGTTTCCTTCAAATTTGCTTTTCTTTATCAAATTTAGACCTCATATTTTTATTTCCTTCCTCCTTTCTATTTTTTTTTAAATTTGCATTGAAGAAATTATAAATATTTATTTTCAAAGTTTTCATTTTATCCTGTAAAATGTAAATTGAATAAAACCAAAATTTTTTGTAAATATTGGTTTATCCAAATATATACGCTTGCAAATAACTATATTTGAAAGATAAACAGTGTGTCCTGCCAATGCTTTATAATGCGTTAAGAGCAATTAAATAAATATTTGTAGAAATATTAGAAATGTTTGGAGTATAACCTAAGCAATAAAGACCATAACAGAAAATTATATTGAAATAATAATTTTTATTAAAAGTAGTAAAAAAAGCACAGCACCTTAATTTTTTATTCTTAATTCACAAACACACGCACACACAAAAAGAACGTTGCGTTGTTCACTGCGCAGATATTATTATTTGTTACCTATCTAAATACTAGTAATATTTAAATTATAAATTATGAGTAACTATATATATATTTTTTACTTTATATGTATTTAAATTTCATTGTTTCTTTTTCCTATATTAATATTTAGCACTTATTCGTTTTGTATTTTTTCAAACTTTCCTCCTGGTTTTGCTTGTTCGTTCAGAAACTGTGTTTTTATATTGATGATTTAGAAAATATTTATTTGAATTACCTTTTTTACCTTTTTATATAATATATACGTATCTAGATGCGTGATACTTTAGTGGTAATGTTTCAGGGTCCGTGGACTCTAGGTTCGAAAACAGATGCAATTAAAGTTCCTCCCCATATGCAGGTATGTGTTCCCTAAATGTAACGTTATTTTGATACTTTTTCTTATTGCAAAAGTTTGGAAGACGCTCGTCATATGGCCAGGTTCAAAATTGCGAGGACTGTCATTAAACGACAGTACTGTTACTTCCAAAAAGAACATTAATGCAATTAAAATATTCATATCCATTTAAGCGAACTTTACATGGTATTTAAAATCGTAAATTATTTAAATATCAGCAAGTTCTTATTTCCACTAGTGATATTTTATGGAAAATACATTGCATACAAAGCTTCTTTTCGAAAATTTTGAGAAAAATAAAAAGTAAAAACATTTGCGAAGAATATTTCAAAGTCAAATGCAACACATGTTGTAACAAGATCCATTTTGTTTTGTGTGATTAGAAAAATCAATGATGCAAAAACACAAAAAGGGAGTCAACAAAGTGCACTCTCCTTAAATAGTCATTAAATGAGCTCATGGCCAGCATCTTTGTCCATGTCCTCAAAGGTAAGAACGATACTTACGTGAGACTATGTTTCTAATTGCTTTTTAACCATATGTTATAATTCTCTCAGAGAATATAATAATTAACAGTTTTGTTGGAATAGCTTAAATGAGTTTGGAGTAAAACTAGCTTCTATATACTGTTCTATATACTGTTATTCTATATACTGTTATTGCAACTAAGAACATTAAGAAATATTGAATAATGCGGAAAGTTTTGCCGTATGAAAGTTTATACTGCCGTATACTTCACCTTCTGCTTGGGCCGTGGAGGTCTAATAGTAAGGTCTCAACTTCGGAAATAGAGTGTTTCTAAACCGAGACCCAATTCCACAAATGAACCATTGTGTAAACAGGTCTCTGCGCAATAATTCCGTTGGTGCCAAATGCTATCACACTGATGTGGTGTGGAAGTTTGGTGAGGGTGTTCAGATCCGGTGTTGTTCTCGTCATCTGAGCGCTCTTCCAATTGCGTGGTATGCCCTAAAATTGTCCTTGTTTTGCTTTAAAACAGATTGCTAATATAATTAAAATTACATCTTGTTTCTGATTGTTAGCAATAGTAAAACCTTTCTTTGTACTAATATCATTTGCCAAGAAAAATGGAAAATTATATGCTACGCTTTTTGTCATTTTTTTCATTTGTACTATTTTCGGCACACTTGAAAGTAGCTTCGCTTCATTAACACCGCCAATTAAAAAAAGAGAGAGAGACGTGCCTTGCTTCGTTTCTAGAATTTTTAGCTGATGTGGATTTTCGGTGCACTTGAAGTTAGTTTCTCTTCTTCAACATGAATTTTTCAGATTCATTATAACTTGCCACTAAAAAATGAAAAACTTGTAGGTTCTTCTTATAATCTAGAAATTTGCAACTGATTTGGACTTTTTTCAATGATTTTGAAAGAATTTCTCTCCATCAAATCCAAATTTTGAGATTCATTGTATTTTGCCGCCAGTAAAAAATACATATCCTTTTTCTTGATCAGGATTTTTTAATTGATTAAACTACTTTTGGTTCACTTGAAAATATATTATTTCCACCAACTGAAAGTTTTCAGATTCATTGGAACTAAACTATAAAATATTAAAACATTTTTATGGCATGCAATTTTTTAAATAAACAAAAATTCATGGGGAACATAAGATTGACAATAATTATCACAAATTAAGTTTTTTGATGAATAAATAAAAAAAGTAACTATAACTTTGGTTATGGACATTATAATATTTATGAAAATCATGGAGTTTATAGAACAAGTCATTCTTTGAACATGTGAATCTCATGGAGCAAAATGAATTTTACTATAGTTCTTATAAAAAAGTTCTGTGATGAACAAAGAAAATATAATAACTGTTTACGGAGAATATAATATTTAATGAATATTATAGGAACATTTCAATAACCTTAAAAATCATAAGTTGTTTCCATCATGAACTCTTAGGCGGGCGTGATAAAATTTTCTTATAGAATTCGCTTCAAATTTAAAAGAAGCTAATTAAACGTTTTCAGAAGAACACTTGAACAGAATAACTTATATTTTATATTCATAAGGCAAGAAAGCGCTTGAAATAAGTAAAGTAAAGCTTAAAACTGGAATGTTTTAATGTCGTTCCCAAATCAGGCACTTCATGAAGGGTTCTCATTTCGCAAATTACATGAAAGAGGGCTGAGTGAAAGCAAGGACATTCTTTATTCCTTTTATCAAGAACTTTCTGGGCAACCACAAGACTGAAACTATGCTGCTTTAATTAAAAACCCTCTTGACAGCTTTAGTGACCTTAGTTACAGGAGAAGTATAACAGTTAATAACTTTCATATCCCTTTAGAGTTTATTTCTGAAAATAGCAGCAACAAGTTATTGTGGCAAAGTTGCGCGGATTTTAAGACAGACGGAAAATTCATGAAATTTCAGAATACAATTTAAATCCGAATAGAAAATATTAAAAAAAATAGTGTAAATTTACAGACTGTTTTTATTCCTCCAATCTAGAAAATCATTTTATAAAATTTGATAGTAAAAAATTATTGATCTAATGATGGTACATTAATTTAATGTCTTAATTAATATTACCATCATATCAAATGGATAAAAGTTGATCGAAAAAATACACATAAAATAAGCTAGATTTTTATATCCCTAAAATTAATTCATATATTATCCAATATAATTTTTAACTTTATTTTTCAATTTGTTTTTCTATTGTTGCTATTATTTCCAATCCCCCAAGGTTCTAACAGCAGCTAGATCAGATGCATTATGCCGTGAACCCTATCAAAGTCCAGCAGCAGTGGTGGTCTTGAAATAAACAAACATCCGCCAGAGCAAAACCAAACTATCCAAGGTTTGATCCGGGAATGTCGGCTTCAGAGTGCATTCTCTGGACAATGAGAAAACCTTGTGCCCAGAGGCGAATATCATGTTTTTCAGATGTCCACTTATGAATCTTGAGACGGCAGTTTGATCATGCCTGCCACCCCCAAATTCTAACGTGCACCCCGAGGCTGAACCAGGGAATGGGAGGGAGGGCTGCGAGCCAGACTTACATGTCTTCTTTTTCTTTATTGAGAAAATTTCTTTATAAGTTAATGTATAGTCCCTGTTGGGCATCTCTTTTAGCCAAGATGTCTGCACCTGCGTTGCCTTGGATGCTAACATAGGAGGGAATCAACTGAAAGAGGACATTCCATGTCTTGGTAGGATTTTTAAAATATGTGAATATATGTATGCCCACAAAGTCGCATACACTGTTTCAATTCTGCAGATATTGAACCGAGCTCTGACTATGAGTAAGGATCCAAATGTCACCAGATTTAGTGTTGTGGAGAAGGGTCTTTATTCCTTCATTTAAGGCTATTAATTCGTTTCTGAATTCCGAGCAGTTTCCTGGGTTGCATCTAGAAAGCTGGACTCAAAAACTTTCCACAAAGTCATCACTCTTAGTGTTATTCAATTCATCTTTACTGCCATCTGTGTTAATCAAGATGGCATCACATGGAATGCCCTCCGTGACTTCCAGAACCATCTGTCAAATAATTGGGAGCATCTGAGTTCTTGTTAGTGACGGACATAAGTTTAGTGCTCCAGTGACTCAATCGGGGTCACACGAGATCGTAGAGATGATTGCTGTACTGATTGGGAAATTATCTTCATTTTATCAGCCATACTAAATGAGCTATTCTTTTTTAATCTTTGAATGTTTATCCGCTTGAACAAATATTCAGATGTTCCATTTTGGTTTTTAAAACTTCTTAATTTGTTAAAATATTTTAAGAAACTTGATTAAAATCTACTTAAAAGATTAAATGGTGGAAGATTTGCCTCATAGAATATATGCTTTTCTTATGTTTACATAAAAACTAAACTGTTTTTTTAGGATCTTAGTAGCTGGTAAAATCCTAGCTGCAGAACCAAAGGGTTCAGATTTGAGACCATATTTCATTTTGAAAGTTGGTCTGACACTCACTAAATCCGTCGGAGACAATTTTCCTCCCGCTAGTGTGGTGAGGAACCTTACAAAAGGGAAAATGTCACCTCAGACATCATTCTGGTCGTCTGACCACGTTTCAAAATATCCATAGTGTTGCTTTAAAACAGGTTGTTATTATAACTAAACTTAACTCCCTTCTTTCTTCCATCGCTATGAATTTCTGGTTTTCTTGCAACTTGCTCTTTGGGATGGGGATAATAAATTAGGAGCTATTAATTTTTGAATTTTTCATTTAAATTCTTGAATTACAGTGATTAATTTTGTTAGATGATCACATTGGAATCTGTTTATCGCTTGTTCAAATTAATTAAAATTTCAAAGCATACTTTGTGCCCTTGCAAAATCTTAGTCCTTACATTTTCATAGACTTCGCCAGAATTTTTTTTTAATTTTATGATCATATTACGCCTTCTAAGACCTCTCTGATTTGCCTTTAATATTATATAAAATCGTTTACGTACACTTAAATAGCCCGACAATCCCAGAAAACTAAAATCGGCTTAACTGAAGGTCATGCTGTTCCTAAAATTCACCTGTGAAAGAGTGTCAGCACAAATTTTGTTTAAAATCAATCAAATGTAAGATGAATTTTCAAAACATGATTATAAAAAAACATTAAATCTGGCATCTCAAATTTCATGATATAATGTGAGAACATTTTTTTTTTATTTTAAGGCACTATTTATCTGAATTAATTTAAGTCATTAATCAATTACAGCAGATTTGAAACAATCATGTGAATATCAGATTATGCATGCATCGATATATATTGGACATTCGTGCCAAGCTGTAACTTTGGTGATACGTCTCCAAATGTGACAATCCTCTGAGTTATTTTCTAATAACCCTAAAAGTGGAAAATTGATTCACAAAAGCGATAAATTTCTGATTTTTTTTTAACCTTTCATTTTGCGACTTCAAACTCAAGCCAATACAATATCATGTTCTCACATAACAAAAACATTTTAGCAACAACAACAAAAAAATGTATCATCGTTGCCATTTACTTAAACTTTTGACAAATTAAATTTATATATTTAAATAATTTTTTTGATGATAAATCGCCAAATGTGACAACATTCTGGTTTATTTCCTAATAATTCTAAAAGAAAAAAATATATATTCAAAGCGATAAATCGTCACTTAGTTACCTACGCACTTTGAGGCTTCTTAAACTTCAAACCAAAACAACACCTTATACTCACCTGATAAAAATTTTGTTTAACATTCCGAAAACTACTCTTTATAGGTATTGATATATTTGAAAGCAAATTTTTCAGCTTCGATAATAGATTTATTTTGTTTATCGTTTATAAATTTGAGTAATTTTGACAAATCTTTTTTGAGGGATGTATATATGCTTTTGTAAATGACTATATACTAAAAATTCTCTCGTGTTCATGTATTCATTTAGTTTGCCATTAAGTTTAATTTGGTTAGGTTACTTATATTTAATATTCTATTTTAAAAGAAATATTAGTGCTCTTCTGGGAAAGACTTCGCAATCTTTAACAACGATCAGAAGTCGAAGACGTAGATGAGAAGAGATTTGACCTCGATGGATTAGGTTGAAAATATAATGTTGAAGAAGTCCTTAAGACCAAGTTACAAGACTTTTAATGACCGTTATTCGGAATCAACAAAATGGTTATCAAAGGCGGTTAGTATCTTATGGTATTTCTGAAGTGAAATAAAGAAACTTTAATTCACCTTACTTTATTCTCCCTCTTTTGTCTTTTATAAATTAATTAACTAACGACATTTTAGTGTAAAGTTAACAAATAGACTCCCTACAGAATTACAATTTCTATGTGAGTTTCCTCAAAGTATTTTGTAATTATTTTATAGAGAAGAGTTTTGTTTAAAAAAATTGTTACTTCAAGCTTCGTCATAAGTAGTTTTTTATTAAAAATGTCATTGCTATTTAGTTTTTACTAATTTCAAACGGCGTTTGCATACGTAATGAAGTTAATAAAGTAAATATATTATAAGAATGTAAGAATTAGCATTATAATATAAATTAGCAAATTTAATTATTTAATGTAAAATATATTTTTCACAAAATGTCTAGATATATTTGAATATTAGTATTTAAATATTTAATATAAGAACAGCTCATACACAGACTAATAATTTGAGCAGAAATATTTTTCATATGCAAATTTTACATAAAAAATCAAATTAATTTTAAAAACTAATTATTTTGTTTTTTTTTATTTATTAATAATTTATAACTATATATATATTTAAAAATTTAAATAAAAATTTTCTATTATAGCTCTGAGATATTTCATGTCATCTGACATTTTAAATTTAAATATATAATATAAACTGATTTTTAAAGGATAAAAAAAATATTTCTAGCAAAATTATTATTTATTTTAAAATCAGATAATTTTTCAAAACATCATTAAAGAATTACATAACAATTTTGTTACCATTTTTGAAAAAAAGAATATATACCAAAAAAATATCTACAAGCATTGTTATAAATACGCATTTCAATAACTCTTATTTTTAGATGCTAAACAAATCGGTGAGCAGTGCTTAACATATCAACAATACAAATTTTATATATAAAAACATGTTTTATTCATTTAGAAAATCCTTCAGCTTTTTCTGTCTGACTCTTTCATTTATAGTCAGCAAACCGTTTTGTATTCAATATATAAAATATCTTAAATAGTATGTCAGTTTTTTACATTAGCAAATCATTTCTTTAGAAAGTATCCACTGTTTTAGGAAGATATTTGTAATTCAGCACCATGATTAAATAAGCAAATAACAATTTCTTAATTAATGAGCATATATAGTAGTTATATAGTATATAATTATGATAAAATAGATATAGTTATATAGTATTATATAAATAAATTAAATAATTACTATTTAAGTCTTTTTTTAAGATAAAGCCAAAAACTGAATTTCATTATGTAATTAAATAAATAGTTACCAAATAATCCTTTGAAATATTTCATAAATTATGAAAATTATTCAAGAGTGCAATAAGACTTCTGTAATGAACGATTAAGTTTCTGCACTCCTTTTAGCATACCCGGTTCAGGCAAAAAAAATGTAAAATTTTGGTTTTATATTGATTGAATTTTAAACATTTCCAATCTAATTTAAAATTGAAATGTTATGCAAGTTGATTGAAAATCGAGCAGATATATAGCTCAATGAACAAAACAGATTAAGGTTTCTTCAATAGAATTATATGTCTTAGTCTTGGCGAACCAGTTAAATGTTATTTTATTATATGTAAAACTTGACATGGAATTGATATTTATCACTATATAGTAAGTTCTTCAGTACTGAAAGAAAATCCTGCTGATTTTTAAATTTAATTTCATTTTTAATCTCTAAAATATTTAACCATTATTTTGATATTTTGTTATATTTTATCATTATAATGAAGTTTTATTCATTTAATCGAAACTTTTTTTGTTAATATTTGATAAGTTTTTTTTTTTTTTTTTTTTTTTTTTCAAATTACTCTTTTGAGCTGAAGCCTTTCTCTTCGGGGAAGTGGATAAATAATCTTTCAATTCTGAAAATTCATTTGATGACTCGTAGCTTATAATTATTTTCCATACATTTCCACTAAGGCGAGCCTTTTCCTAAGTATATAAGCTACATAAGTAACAAAATAAAATATAAAATAAAATAAATAATGAAAAATATAAGTGGTGTTTAATTCAGAATTTTTCTTAAATGAATTCATATACTGGAGCATCAGATGAAAGTATGCATAAATTTTTAGAAAAAGGATTAAAGGTTTGTATAATCCAAAATATTACCATAAAATTTATTTTTTATACACAAATTGAACTTGAATGAAACATGTTATAGTAAAATAAAAATACTAGAAATATATTTGATTGAAAAGCTAAGTAATCGAGGGGAATACCTTCTTAACATTATAAAAGAGGGCAGATTTAAATTATTTTTCCAGGTAAATACCCCAGGAGCAAACATAAAACTCAGCCTCTTTTTTTTAATCCTAGGAGAAATGAATTTTATATACATCACATACGTCTAAAGTTAAAGGAAGGATATACTAAAAGTGTGTTCGGAATAATAATTTCATTTCTCTAAAAACCGTCAAAGTATAGAAAGTATATGCAAATGTGTGAAAGAGGGAAAATCTAACCTTTAAGATGGAGATATCCTGACATGCTTTTAAGAAAATCAATGAATAAACAATGCATGTTTATGTTTATTGAATAATAAAGTTTATCAGACGACTGTGTCTAATCTATTACGTTAATAAGTACAATATATCAAATTAAGTATATTAAAATTCTGTCCAATATATAATTAAATAAGAATCAAAATCTGCCATTTCGAGAACATTTAAACGAAACTTCATTAAGCTTCTTTATTGAACTTCAATAATTCGATAAAGCAGCGAATTAGTTGACACTTTGTTAACGATACAAAACAGTTGCTTTAGAGCTCTAAATAATGATATTATAGCACAATAGTGACGGAGGTTCAAGGCATTTTCTTTGTGTGAGAGTTTTGATGAAATCATTTAAAAGATAAATATAATAAATAAAAAATATATAAGATTTTTTTTAAAATTTTATGCCATATCCTTAAAGCTATCACAAACATATACAGGGGAAAAATAATAGATCAATGCTTATGAGAGAGTTTTTATATCTCAATCGCATGCATTCATACATAATAGAAGAACCATTCATCTATATGTTAAAATTCATGTATGAAAGCCGATATTTTATAGCATATCTAGAAATTTTATGTAAAGTCATAAATTGAGCACTAACGTCAGCAAAGAATGGAATACATTCCGATGTAAGAAGAAATAATGTTAATAGAATTTGAATGTTTTTATATTCTATGAGGTACTGCATCATTATATAGATGGCAGCCTTAGAAAAGAAATTAAAAAGGCTTTGAAAAGATTTGTACTATAAGTCATGAGAGTTTGAAAGAAATCAGTGATGCACGGTCGAGGAATAAAAGTCATTAAACAGTTGTACCTCCTATGGGTATGCTTTTAAAGATAATGAAAAATTGATCTTTTTTTCCAAAATTAATAAATTAATTATGTAATAGTGTTATTATGACAGTTTTTATATTTCGAATAAATGGTAAGGTATAGAATGTACATTCAATAGAATTCCTAAATATTGTTCGTTATATACACTGCCAGGAGAAAGCGTATGCTAATTCTCACATTTAATACATAATTTCAAACTGTCTGTCATTCCAGTATATATCTAGGTAGTACTAATAGACTAATAGGTAATAATAGTAATAGATGGCCTAAATAATATAGTATAAAATGTGCATTTTATAGAAGCCTAATTATTTTTCATTATATACATTGCCTAGATAAAGTTCATAATAATTTTCATCTTTAATGATTATCTTCAAACTATCTTGTATTCTAAAATGTGTCTTTGTATTATTACAGAATGGAAACGCCGCACAAACACACACATACAAGGCATACAAACATGATTTGCAACAATCCTGATGGTTCAAATAAATTTTATATAAGTACAAATAATAATTGCCAAATGAATTTCATTTTTCTTGTTAAGTATAAGAATATCGTTATGAAAAACGAAAAGAATTGTTCGAAAAGTATTCCCGATATCAAGGCTGCGAAATCATTAAAATCAATAAATAAGAACTATTCAGTTAAAATTTCTAATTTCTAATTTCTAATTTCAAAAATTAAGACGTTTACTTTGAAGCCATTGTTCTAATTCTCTCATTTTCTTTGTATCATCTACTTTAATCATAAAATGGTTTTGAGGCGAACATGATTCAATATTTCCCTCTCCCAGAGATCATGGAAGAATGCCCACAGAGTAGCTCCAATGGCAAGAGGTATGATGTTCTTAGTTGTGGAACAAAGATATATTTTTGATAGTAAAATGCTGAGTGATTGCTTGCAAACCCCTTACAAGGAGTCAGATCCTGTTAATTAATATTATAGATTAATCAATTTTCTCCAACACTTAAAAAATCACTATTTTTGATACTATAACTTATAAATTATACATATAAATTTGATGCTATTTGTTAAAAGTAAAAATTTTTTGATACTGTTTTTTCGTTACATGTATCCAATGAGAATTCTATAATTTCTAAGAGCAGTAGAATGCCTGATTCTGTGAAAAAAGGATTTAATCCAAGCTTAAACTGATCAATAATAGATATGTGATTAAGGAATAGAGAGTTTCGTTAAAAAGTTAGATCTGTTTAATACCCTTGAAGCGCTTCGCATTTAAATAAAACAGCTTTCATTGGCATCTGAGCGGGAAAAAATGTCATAAAATTATTTTTAGAAAATACATTTCCTTTATATTACTTTATAACACTTAACCAACAGAACTTTGGTGAATTTTTACAAATATTTTGGTATGCCGGAAACAGAAAATGCCCTATGTATCGCCAAGTTTGTTTTGAAATCCATAGTGGACTTTCCATTAATTGTTCCGTTAGTTAATTGTTTCTATTTTAATAAGCATAAAACATTTATACTGTACACTCACGAGTGTCTAATGTGACAGAAGGGAGGACCGGACACCCCCTCCCCGAGTAAGTCGGAGTTCTACGAATTCATTTCTTTGCCCACCAATACAAGGACTAAGTTTTATACCTAAAACTCACATTTATAGTATGTATTTTTTTCACTGCTTATTGAACATTAAGATCTCCATTTATCACAATGTGAACGGAGCCGATGCCTGTTGAATCGTTGACATAATTTGTCGATAAAGTGTCGAGTTCAAATAGAAAGCTTCGTACTGTTAGTTTATATAAATTTATATACTGCAACTGCACGTTTTGAGAATTTATTAGATTAAAAGTAAGTTACAATATATAAACTACTTCCATTTAAGCATAAATTCTGTAATGTCTAATTAAATGCTGGAAACGTAAATAAAATATTGTGTAAATTGTAAAACTAATTCTTTAGAAAACTGGCTCAAACGGATTTTATGTTTCACTGACAAATGATAAAAGGGAACCGTAAGATGCCAAAACACAGTTTTTAGACTTTGAAAAGTCTTTGCTATAATAGACGCATTGCTTTTTTCTTTTAATTACGATAAAAGAAAACCAGGTCGGATATTACAGAAGTTGGAATGTCGGATACTCGGGAGTGTACTGCATTTATATTTTGCAGTTAATGTCCCTAGTAGCACACAAATATTGTAAAATATTGATAAAAATTCGCAATATTGTTTAATGTTGTAGAATATTGTTTAACGTCATATAATATCACACAATATTGTACCATATTAGGCAACAGGATGTGCTGCCTGGGGCCTTATCACAATCACAGTCAAATTTTCATTTGATTGAAACGTCATGAGAATTAAAAATTATTCACATTCTCAGCCATCATAAAATATGAAATAATAAACACCTACCAATTTTTTAACGCTGTATTGTTATCGTTTCATTTTAAATATTTTCTTAAATACTTATGAAGTCTCTTTTACGCATTGGTTATCAGTTAAATGTAATCACATCAAAGAAATAACATTTATGTCTTTTTATGTGCCATTTTATCCATTTGTATACGGCCCCCAAAAGCTTTCCGTATTAGAAGTCTTTCATTAAGACGCAAAGGGAGCTGCCATGGAGAAGCCTTCCGCCGCCCCCACCGAAAATCTTCCTCATTCCTTCCCTTCAAGGGGGAGGGGGAGAATACGAGCCGACAGTTACTACAGGGGCTGGAGGAGGGGGAGCCAGAATTGTTTATCAATAATCAATCAAGGTTCAATTGCGTTGGGTAGGCCTCCCCTTCCCAAGACTCTCACTCTCGCAGAAATACACCGTCGTGTGCAGTTTTCTTTGTGCCGGTGAATAATAGATGTGTTTCCTCTAAAGTTTCTGTATCTTCATTCACTTTGTGTTGACTTAAGGGCATAGCCTTGTTTGCTCTGTAATACGGGTGAGCGTCCAGTTTAATTAGAGAGATGTTTGAAGTAGATGATTGTGCATAATAAGTTATCCTCCCGCCTACATACCTTTAGAGGAGAGGAGGAAAAAAAATGAAATAAAAATTGAAACTGTCTGGGAGGTGAAGTTGATGAAAAGAGAGCACAGAAAACGATTGGATATTTTTTTTAAAAAGAAATGTTTTTTTTTATTCCCATTCTGTTCCACTTTTTTGGATTATTTATGTATGATACTTTTAAATCATGAAAAACCATGATGAGATTCGGAATCAATGAAGGGAGGGGGAAAAAGATGATAACGGAGTCTGTGGAAACCAATTGTGTCTGTCTGCTAAGAGAAATGAAGGCAGCAATCTTGCGATCATATCGCACGGGCAAATTAATCAACCATGTGACTCAAAATTGTTTTTTAATTTGAAAAAAAGCCATTTTATTATTATTATTTATTAAAAAACAAATTTTAAATATATATCCACATTTTTTTTTAAATCATTGCTTCATATTTCATTTATTTTCAGAAAATGTAAGTATGAATTTATGAAACTAGGATAGGTGCATTAAAACATGATTTAAATAGTATAAGAATTACATATTTAAATGAATAAAATGTAAAAAAAATCCTGACATAAGGCACTTTGCCACGTAATTATAAAAAAAAGGAATGGGAATGGAATAATTTTAAATAAACATCAAAAGCGTTACTTTACAAGCTGTATAGGTGTTAGATATCAGACCGTTTGTCATGTATTAAAAAAAAGACGCTAAAAGAGCATAAAATAGTTTTAAATAAATATCTGAAACGTTAATTTAAAAGCTATATAGATACAGAAAATCAGGATTTTACCCAACTTTATAAGGATTGGTTTGAATTCCATTTCATTCATGATCCATTCGTTGAGCAGTTTCAATGCAATTTTCGACAACCCGTTAAATCGCCACTATTAATAATTCCTGAAATTTCCAAGCAAAAATTTTGTGTATCATTTTTTAAAAATAGATTAATTCTGATGCAAAGAAACCGCGTAATATTTTAAAAATACAATCATTCTGCTCATTGTAAAAGTGATTAAGTGTCAACTGGAAAAACTAGCTTGCCTAAATTAAATCTTTTTACATAAAACATGACGGAATCAAGAATCCTTCAGCATATAGTTTTATCAGCACAAATTAATGATTTTTTTTTGTATTTTATGTAATATCTAATGGATTATTGAATAATTTTTTTTACTAAGAAAATTAATTCACTATATTATAAATCTGTTTTCAAGGGATTAGAAATGACAGGGGTCTCAAAAATGGACGCTTCTTAAAAAATATTCATCCTTGTTTAATATAGAGTTAACATGAGATAAAAATGTAATTAATTTCAAAAAAGGATATTAAAAATCTTCTCTAAATACAAAACTGCCTTCTACGAAAAAAAATAGTGTAAATTCCGTATCTTCAGCATCAACAATGATAGAAAAATGTAGGATGAAATTTATATAGCAACAATGGAAACGATATCAGATTCTTGAAACATTGACAACATTGAAATTAAATTGTTGTAAAACATGCTTAAAATAATTTGGAAAATTAAAAAAAAAATATGTAAAAAAATGAGAAGGTACTGAACTGGTGTCATTGATTAATATATCTATCTATCTATCTATCTATCTATCTATCTATCTATCTATCTATCTATTGCTAAGTACTTTATAGCGTTTATAGTTGTGCGTTTATTTTTTTAAAGAAATAAATTAGGAAATAGATATTGTAGTATGAATCGTAAGGTTAGATAAATTGTTACAATTTCATTTTTGAGGTATTATGTGTTTAATATAATTAGCAATATATGTTAAGAGACCAAAGAATAATAAAAGGACAAATAAGAATACAGATAACTTGACTTAAAAATATATTTACTAATTTTTTTTGTAAATATTTCTGTATAAAAAATGAAATATCAACTTCTGAGTAAATGATATAAAATATTCATTTGTATTTTCCTATAAAACGTTAAAAAAGATGGATTTTAAATGGGAAACATCAGATAAATAAATTCAGACATTTTGTAACATTTTATTATTTCATTGAATATTAAACACAAGAAGAAAAGCTAAGTAAAATATGCCCTAAAAACACTTTAAAATGTTTATTCCATTTACATATAAAATTTTGGATACATTTATCCATAAATATATGTAATAATAATAATGATATTTTTATTATTTTTTAAATCTAAAATTATTTCTCTATTTTACTTTAATTTAATATATAATATAAATTTATCTTTTAATTTATTATGTTATTATTGATATTAATTTATTTAATTTACTTGTTTATTTAATTATAGTTCTTTTTAATTTGAAGCAGTATCTAGAAGCCTATATGAACTACAAATATGCAAGTAAGTAAACTTAAAATGTATACAGTATTATTAATAACGATATATTTACATTTTTTTTACCATGTCCATAGTTTATTTAAATTATTGTTTTATTTAGAATAGCTCTTGCCCTCATTTCCTCTACTTGGAAACGTTAACAACTTTACTTGAGTTAAGGAATAATGTTAATACTTTTCAAATTTATTTAATCAGCTGTAAAGTTGGCATTTGAAGAGTCTAGTGCAAACGTTTCATTTCTTTATAATATATATACATTCTGATAAAGAAGCGAACTAACAACCAGATTGGATTTTTTTTTGGATAAAAGAATGCCGTATCCAAAAAACCACTGCATTACTTTTTAACACAGATTTTTTCCCTCATCAAATGCAGTGATATTGCCCCAAATTCATTAAAAAGAATAACGGTTTTTTTTTAATTCTTTAAAATCTAAAATTTCATAACTGAGAATTTTTTTCTTTAGCTGGCTGTTTAGTTCCAAGATTTCAAACTCCGAAATTTGTTTGTGATGTATTTAATATATGATAACTAGACACAAAATTGTTAATTTTTAGAAATAATTCGATTAACTTAATTAAGATAATTCAAATAAAATAGTATCTATAACATTCAAAATACTTCACACAAGACTAAGTATTCAAAAATCGTCATTAAGAAAGGGAATTATTTTAATCAATTAGCCCGAATAACTCATCTACAGGGTCTCACAGCATGTCCTTATTATTTTCCAGAACACCCCACGGTCAACCGGGGAACTTGCTATCTTGCGATTCCAGATGGTAGGGAAAAAGATGGCGTCATGTCAAACCGGTTTTGTAGTAATTAAATTTTTCAAAAATACGTTAAATGTGTAATGTATTTGTTAAACTGTCCCTGGTGGTGAAATTTCGAACTATTTTTTTTATTAATTCAAGTGAATCCCTATCCCTTCATTATGTAATATACAAGATTTCATAACTTTCTAATTAATAGTTTTGCCTGTAGACAACTTTAAAGAAGGGTCGTTTAAATATGGACAACCTGTATAATTAAATTACAAAATTATGCCATTTCAATATTTATAGAAAGCAGAGGATTTGCAGAGTAATAATATTAGAAGTTACAACTTAAAATATTGCTTACAGATTTATATGAAAATATTTACACTTTTACATTCGAATATTTCAATCAATGTTTGAAAAATTAATGATGGAAGATTAAAAATTGAATATTACATTCCAAAGAGATTGTTTCTATTTCCTAGAGTATTACGTGCCTTCAAAAGAGTTTCTGACACGATGACTGTGTCCTTTATTTTCTGAAATCATGAAAAGGGGATGAGGTGAATATATAAATAGGGTTTCTTGAATTATAGAAAAGCTTCTGTCACCATGGTGATAGACATGCGATATCATTATAAGATGGGATAAAGTAAGCATGTTGGTGAAGGATATTTGGAATAATTATCTTTAACACAGAATTAATTCGGAATTTGATGTAACTGTATCAAAAAATTGTTACTTGATTTCCGTTGTATGGCCTGTAAAATCTATTTTGCGATTTTTTTAACGTTTTCAATGTTTCTGCATGCATTTGCGCTTATCGAAATGAATAAAAATAAATATACAATCCACATGTGTTAGCTTTGATGAGAATGGTGGAGACCTATCAATCAGGAACATTTTTGAAAAGTAACCTCCTTTTTGACAATATGAATGGAGAAGGTGTAAACTAGGATTTTATATTCACTAAATAAATAATTATTCAAAAGAATTAATAAAACAGCTTTTCGCTTTAGTAACCATCTGATATGCAGGGAATATTAGATGTGTTTAATTTTATTTAAACTATTTGTACATAGTTTATCGTTCATGATAATTTAAACTGAAATATTTATAAGCTTTGAATTCTAACAAATATTAAATCCGTATTATTCAAACAGCATTTCATTTGCTCCTAAATGAGTAAATGAAACTTCTTAATGAGTCAAATCCCATGAGACGAATCAATACAATCCAAGTTGGTATCATAGTGTAGTTAAAATTCCTATGATACCCCTGTTTCATCTTTTAATTGTTCTTTGTCTTTGTCGGTATTGTAAATTCCTTTCTCGCTTTCAAAAATGGTAGAAAATTGCGGGGATTGTACATTTGGTTTTAACGATAATAGTTGTATGATTTTTATTATAAAAGTTAAATATGTTTTTAAAAGTATGCAATAATTTATATTAATAAATTTATCAAGATTGTAAAACAAACTACACGGATATTAAGTTGTTATCATACAAAATGTAACTTAAAAAACTATTGTAAAAAGGAGTAAAAATTACCTTTATGTAGCAAGAATTCCTGAATAAAATGGTATTATATGAAAAAATACCAAAAGTTAGTTTAATTTTTATTTAAATATAATTCAAAATAAATTAAAGAAATTTAAGACTCTGAGATTCACATCATTGCCTCACTAAGATTTGTTTATATCATATTTGATATCCTCTAACGAGAAGCATGGCCGATAGAATGTCAGTACCTACATACACTCACACACCTTCTATTTTATTGCTAGAAGAGATAGATATGAAATACTAAATTCTTTTATTGAAAGAACTGAGAGAAAAACATGAAACATAAGAAAACTGATCGGTAGAATGCCAATACCAACATATTATTTTTTATTATTAGAAGAGATGGAGATATTTTCTTGTAAATCAAACATAGGATTTCTGGCAAGTTCTTTAGACACGTCAAATCTTATTAAGCAACCAATTTTAATTTATATTTCAAATATTTTTAATTAATCTGAACTGTATTCACAGTTCAAATTGAAGAATTCTCTGACTTTAGCTACCTGGATTCCCATAGATCTGATCTGAATTCCATTCAGGATTTGGATTCCATGATACCAGGATCTAATGCCAGAATCAAATAGCCCTTGATAAAAAAAATAGTTCAGTTTATAAAAATTGTTCATCCAATGAAAATGATATATTTCATGCGATTTTCTGTTTTCTGTTGCTTGTTATTTCATAGTTTATCTTCAAAAGTTCACAAGAATTGTCCAAGTAGCTCTAAATACTTCTCAAATAATTTAAGTAAAAGTTCACAAAAAGGCCAGAAGTTTTAACTAGACGAATAAATTGGCCCAAAATTTAATTGCCTTTTGATGGCTTACCTTCATCTATTTCACCAATCCATCATGAACCCCGAATTCTTATTCAAAGATCATTATTGCTGAAATAAGTCGGGAGAAACTCGATAAGTACCTTTAGGAAGTCACCCACCTAATATCAGAAAGTTATGAAACTTCGGAAGTGAAAGCATCGCAATTTCTTATCAATCCCTCATCTATCTGTAGCCATCTGTCACAACAGCCTCTTTGCTATGGAGGTATGGGTTCTCACTTTTGCTTGCCCCATTAAAACTCAGATGTATCTTGGAGCCACTAACGACGATATTGACAGATACCCAGACCCATAAGGGGATCATACATAATCCCTGTTTAACCCCGTGCCCTCGCCTCCCCTCTAAGTAACGAAATCCCCCTTCGGATTTTTTTTCCTTGTGTTTTCCGTCACGGTGGCACAAAAGAGTGTAATAAATGTTGGAGTCACTTCTTACGTGTTAAGCATGGGATCCAGTTACTGCGACACATCTGATGATGGAGTGTGGAATTTTTATGAGTTTCTGGTTCGTATCCTTAAGGAACGATAGTTTATTTGATGGCCTACATTAATGGGGCGGAAGCATTTAGCCGCACCAGACTTGCTTGAATTTTTAAGCAGATTTATTGTTTTTCAAGTTTTGATGTTACTACATGCTCTCCATCAGTTAATTCTGATGATACGCATGTAAGTTTGCCGAGTTTATAAGATACATAAAATGTAGTTCGAACAATAGAATGTGATTTGAGGTATTTCAATTAATTTTATTATCTAAATATCTCATAACTTAATTATTATGTATCAAGTTACTTTCTTTCACTTCCAAGCTTTCTGTTATCTTTCATTTTTTTCACTCATTCCCATAAATTTTATTTTTTTCATAGAAATTTCAATTTTTTCAACCATTCCCATAGGTTTTATTTTTTCATAGAAATTTTAATTTTTTTATTCATTCCCACACATTTTATTTTTTCATTGAAATTTTACTTTTTTCTATGATTCCCGTACATTTTATTTTTCCATATAAATTTCTTTCTTTTTTAAAATCTTTTAGTTCATTTTTTTTGTTTATTTTACTTTACATTTATCTAATTGTGTCGGTCCTGCAAATAACTGCTATTTGAATTTTTGAATCTTTTGGCGAAAATATCATTTAATCAGAATTCGAAAATATAATTTTTATAAGTAAAAATAACTATTAAAAATAATAATTTTTATAAGTAAATTTTGACAACAGTATTATTTTAAATATAGACAAATATAGTAATTTTCATATTTTTTTAAAAGAAAAATTTCTAAAATTTGATAATAAATATGCTTGAAAGCAGTTATTGAAGCATACTAATTTTTTAAGCATATTATTTTTTTTAAACATACTAATTTTTTTCTTCTATAATGATTAAAATAATCAGACTATGAGTAGGAATTAAAAATGTTTCAATATTGGGCAAAGAACTTTTGATTAGAAATTGGGAAAATTACACAAAAATTATGAAGCAACTTATTGGATATTAGAATGTTATATAATATTTGTTCAATATTTTTCTTCATTCTAAAATAAGATTAACTCATTATTCAATTCCTTCATGTTTAAATACTGTAAGATCGAACCCATAACACAAGCTCTCCTATAGGTGTCATGTCTTGTACTCGAATGTTTTCGCTAAAAAATTAAGTTTTTAAATATATTTTTTACGCAATTTATGGATATAAATTGTTAAATGAAAGCGAAGCAATAAAAACTGATTTAAAGCTAGTTTCTAGAGTTTGTTCGTAATTTTTTTTCCATATTAAATTTAAATTTGTTATAAAATTGCTTAAAATATTAAGACATTTTAAAGAAAAGAATATTTATATGGTAGATTTATAAGTGCTTTTTACTAATATTGAAGCTGAATATGTGATTGTGATCAGAAAAACTGTGTATTAAAAATCAATGGTAGTAGTGTTTAAAATAATAATTGATAAATATGTTGTGATATTACAGATTCATTCTACTCTTTTCTAATTGACATTGAGTGGAATGAATCATTATCTTTCGAATATTGCAGGATGATAATGTATAATTCGTGAATATTTTTCTACATTGCATATGTTATATTTCCTATCTCATATTTATTTTAAGAAATATAACTAGCTAGCATCCACCTTTTATAACATGATTCATATTTCATCTAATATTTAATACACTTTATTTTAAAAGAGGGAGCAATCGACATGTTCTTAGAAACTTCTTCATTGAATCTTCTTAAAAATAATTTGCCGAGAGCATTTTATTTCTAAAAATAAATATAGCCAATAAGGATTATAATATGAATCACAGACATAATTATCTGTGATTCATATAACAGCTTCATCATGTTTTATGCATTTTGTCGTTTTACATAATACATAAAACAGTAATGCATATTGCATAGAATAATACATAATTCATAATACATAGTATATCATACATATTATATACGTAATACGCAATGCATAAAACATAATACATGTCGAATAAGGTAATACCAGAAACTGAACAGTAATTTATTGTCTAGTAATATTTATACGCAATAATTGTGTGATTGATATTTCATCTAAAGTATAACTAAAGGTTATTAAGCCTATTATATCTTTATAAGTTTTCATGATTAGTATATCTCCAGAAACCATGCTCAATATATTCTTTATCTTGAGAATAGAATAAAATGAAATGTCAGCATATTCCAGAAATATATTTTATAGAATTTCCTGTCACGAAATGTAAGATATAATAACCTTTTTCAGAGTTTCTCGAAAGAAAAAAGAATTTATCAATTATGTCAGATTAAATAAATCTATTATCCATTTCCAATTCTAATTTTGTAAAATGAAACCTAAAAAATAGATAAGTGGAAAACTAAGATTAATGAAAAAAGAAAGGATCTTAATTAGGAATGATTTCAACTTTCGTCTCAAGATTTATTATTTCTCTCCGGATTCCAAAAAAGCCATATTGTATTATAAAACCAAGAATATCATTTATTAATCTTTATGTTATGAATTTTTCCCCCTTTTTAAAAGAGTGAATTTTTAATCCTTTGAGAAGGCAGCTGTATTTGGTATATTTTGAATACAAAGTCAAATAAAGTGGCAATTTTTAGATAATTAAGAGCAAAGTTTGTCAATTTAATATTTTTCATCTTATTATTCCAAAAAAAGGCTAATTTGATATTTTGAAAAAGTTTAAAAGTGTCATGCTGCATATATTTATGATATTATGAATAACCTTAAAAAAATCAGAGAAGTATAGTGAAATGATAAATATCTTTTTGATTTAATCTCGTTTCAATATGGTTTTCACAATTAAAGAGAAAAATATGAGTACATAGTAATTCTGAAAAATAAATACATTTTTTCAGGCATATCTTATTTTATTCATCAGATAATTTCTTTTTTTCTTAATTTGTTCAATTGTCATGCGATAAAATTCTTTTATTTTTCAGTTTCCATTTCCCATTTTCTCTCTTTTTCTCCAGTTTCAAGATCTAATTTATATTTATTAAAACTTCATGTTAACATAATTGTAAGAATGTATATTTTGGATTTTACTTGGATTTCTTGATGATTTTTAATTGGAAACTTTGGTTACGAAATTTCAAAATTTAATAATTTTTTCGCAGTAATTCCTTTTATGTTCTTAACTTTTTTAAACTTAAATATAATAATATATACTTGCATAAATATGTAAAATGTAAAAAAATAAATGTGTACAAAATAAAAGTAGTTTTTATTGATAAAATAGTCAATAGTAAATCAATTTTTTAATTAAAAAGAAATTAGAGAGGTATAACGAAATGATAAATATCTATTTGATTCCAATCCATTTCCTTACGGTTTGCATTATGAAAAAGTAGGTACAGGGTATTGATGAAAATATACATTTTTTCACTTAGATATTATTTTACACATTAAATGAGGTTTTTATTATATTTCAATAAAAGTATTTCGATTAATAAATCAATCAATTATAAATTTAATTAATCTGTTTGTATAATAAATATCTATTAATATTATTAAATCGTTTTATTTTTCAATTATTTATTGATTTTCAAATGTTTTTTTGTCTATAATTTAGTATTACTAAGTTTTATTGCATTTAGGAATTCAATATTAGGAAGTGATAATTTTTTTAGAAAAGTAATTTAATTAAAGTAGTTAGCTAATTAAATAATTAAGTTCTAAAATATGAAAAAATATATATTGAAAAGGAATTAATAAACTAATACTGAGCGCATTTGGAAGTGAGTGAAAAGATTTTTGAAAATTTCTGTGTTTAAAAACACGAAGGACACCAAAAAAATTGTATGGATTATTTGTTAAAGTGTAAGGAGTGCTTATTAAATTTTTTTTGGTTAATTTTATTTATAATTGTATCTATTATAATTTTAGAAAGTAAAGCAAGACAATTTTTATGCTTTATTTTATTCCATTTTACTTTTTTACTGAATGCTCAATTGACTTAAAAATAAAGGTATTAATTTGTCACTATTTATTTTCCATACTAAATTCCCTTGGTAATTTGGGTTAAAAAATAATGCTGGTATTTTATTTTCTTTATAATAAAATCCTCCCAAAAAATTTTTCTTTACATTATTTTTAGCTAACAATTAAAATAAGCGGAATTTCACAAGAATTTACTGTCATTAAAAATGTGATATTATTTCAGATTATTTCTCATTTGGAATTTATATGTTTATTTTAAATTAATGCTTACATTTTATTTTTAATTTACTTTTGATTATAAATTTATATGAAATTTTATGTAAAAGTTATTTTAAATTTCTTTAAACTTTTTCATTGAAGTTTCCGAATTATTTTTATGTATCTTTTATTTATTAATCCCAATTACGTTAAAAGCATTATTCAAAAATTGGAGAAAATTTGTTTTCACAACAATTTTTTTTAGAAATAATATTCATGTGTATGATTATTTATGATTCTATTCTAACAAGACATTCTCTTTAACGCCTCAAATTCTAAAATTTTTATAAATAACCAAACCCTTATTTCAAAGGAATAATAGGAATAACTTAGGAGTTTCGTCTCAATTTTGATCCATGTTTAGCTACTAAGCACAACATGATAGCTGGTAGCTTATCTCCAGTATTCCACACCACACCATTAGCTTGCCTGATTCAGTATTCATCAAATCTACTTACATGGCGATTTTTTTTTGTATTTCGACACTTTAATATTCTTATCCTGAAACAAAGATTTTACATCTAAGCACGGAATAGCTTCAAAGGTATAAATTTTTGTGTTTGGAAAATATTAATGAATCAATTTTATTTCATATGTTTGTTGAATTTCTAGAAATCTTTCGATTCAATACAACTTGTTTGTAGTATTTCTGCTAATAATATTGTAATATGCCTTTGTAAGTTTTCATAATATTAAATTCGGATATGGCATGAAAATCTATATTCATGTATTATAAATAAAAATGTATAATTTGTTGATTGGAAAATAAACTATTTTCACTGAGTAATGACATAAAATTAATTTAGTTAAATGTTTCTAAAAATTAATTTTTAAATCAGTGATTAACGTCTTTTAGCATCCATTTTGGTACTTTTCCGTAAAGCGGGCGCAAGCGAAAAAACACCAAAGAAATTTGGCGGAATTCTACATTTTGGCGATTTTTCGCTTGCGCCCGGCTTATGAAAAAGTACCCCATTTTTTTATTAACTGGTTGCAAATAGCCAAGAAGTTATCATTATCATGTCTGCGACGGATGAAAATAAATATCCAAGTTCCATAAGGTTGCGCCATCTAGTTTAGCCATAAGTCGGTAAACTCATAAATTATTCCCAAAAATACAGCTGAATGATAAATGCTATTTTGACGTTCGATATTTCTTATCTGAAACAAAATATTTGTAAAAATCTTTATATCATTTCTTGAAAAATGTGTTTGGAAACAAATGAAGGAATAAATATTTTAAATAACATAAAAATAAAGAAATATAATTACATCAATAAATCTCTTTTTCATTCGGTTTCAATAAAATATTCTTACGTGAGTGATGTATCAGAATGTAAAAAATAATCACAACTACATTTATAAGTTTATTTTTAACTATGAAAAATGGGAAATTCTAATATCTCCTGAAAATCCGAAATATTTTGTAGCATTCCACCATTATATCAAAGAAGGCGAAAAATATATATTAGACTTATAGCATATAATAATATAAGCTATCAATGATTTCAAATATCACACAAATTATCTTATATGCTATTTGAACTATGGAAAAAAATCTAAATTTATTATTACTATTTTTGTTTACAATTTGTATGAAAACAAAAAAGGATTAAAACGATGAAAGACCTTTTTTTTACATTGTCTTGCAAAACAAGTGGATGATTACTAAATATGAGATTGAATATAACGAAGACAATCACTTTGTATGATAAGTAAAACTTAAAAATTTCTTTAATTAAAAATGACTTTTTAAGAACAATTAAGTATTTAATTTTTGCATATACAATTAAACAAGAATTTTCATCTATCTCCTATTTATTTGATGTATTAACTTGCAAGATTTTAACGTTTTAAATAAACATGCTTTTATAATAACTTGCTCTATGTTTTCACCAATAATGCTATAGTATCTAAGGTTTGATACCATTAATATATTTAAAATATTTCTTGATATTCCTTCATTTTTTATTTATATGATGATCTTCATTTAAGTATATAATTAAAAAAAGCTGCTATTTCTTTTTATCCTAAATTTTGTTCAAAGAAAATAAAACAATAATTTTGTGATAAAACAAATTTTTTGCGACATCTAAATTGCAGATTTTAGAATAAGCATTATTGAGAATTATAAGGAACATATTAAAGTAAAAGATATACTTGCACTGATTATCTTAAGTAAATATGCAAGTTCGAAATTAAATTTAATGAATTTAATGTTTTGCTTCAAATCTTCTAAGTATAAAACAAGAAAAAGTATTATTTTAGAAGTTTTAAGAGAATAATAACTAGTTCTAAATGCAAATTAAGAATGTTCCGCTGTCTTTTAAAAAACACGAATGGTTTTCAAGGATTAAACACTTAAAAATTAAACAAACGATTAAGGTTATGGTTTCGTTTATTTAACCATGCTTCTACTCATTAAACATTAGTATGCAAAAATAATCCATAACGAGTGATAATTTCCTATCTGTTGACTCATGACAGAAGATTTGCTAGCATTTCTCTATACAAAAAAAATTAAATGTGTAAATTGAAAGTCGTTAAAGAAGACTGATTTTAAAATATTGGAGCTATTTTATACTTTATTTTGAGGTATCACCAAAAGACCCTGTATATGTACCTTTCGTATATTTTATTATATTTGATGGCACCTTTAAATTATAAAATATTTTTTTTTCTATTTGTATTCATTTCTTTTTGCTGTGCAATGATTTTGAAAATGAAACCTTAACAGGGCGATTGAGATATATGAAATTGTAGAATGAATTTATAAATGCAAAAAGGCATAAAAAATCAATACATAAATGCTAAGGATTTTTTGTAAGCTACATAATAAAAGCTTAAAACACTCACACACACACACACACACACACACACACACACACACACACACACACACACACACACACACACACACACACACACACACACACACACACACACACACACACACACACACACACACACAC
>JAOUZG010045189.1:1591884-1634181 GCA_026289955.1 Argiope argentata | reverse complement strand
CACACACACACACACACACACACACACACACACACACACACACACACCAATCTTCGAGAAAATCTGCTTTACAAAGTATTAAAAAAACTATTATTATGTCATTTATACTTGCTCATAAAATAATGATAATTATTATTTTAATTTAATCTCATAACCTTTTATCATTCAGTGCAATAATATAATGGAAAAACTATTAGGTTTGATTTTATATTTAAATATAATAGAAAGATGATTCCCTTCAATAAGAAAATTTTAAGTATTTTATTGTTTTGCAAGAAACAGAAGGTTCCTTGAAGGTGCTTGGATTAAAGCGAATTTGTAAAATGTTTTCATTGATAGAAACTGTAATGCATATATGAAGTTGAAGAAATTTTGTAATAATAAAAAAAAGAAAAATCAATGCTCAAAATTTAGAGAATTTTGTAATCATAAATCACATGTCTAGCAAAAAAAATCTATATTTTAATGATTTAGTTGACCAAAGTATAAATTTTTATGGAAAGACGACATAATTGGAAATGAACTTGCAAATTAAAAGTTGAAATCAATATTGAAAATGAAAGTATGTATACAATAGAAAATGTTATATAGCATATTGATAATTAGCATACATACTTTGATAAAAAAAATAGTCTATACAAAATGTAAGACATTTTCTTAAATATAATGTTGCAAAGCTGAAAAAAATTACATGTTGTTGTTTCCAATGACACCAGACATGGACAAGCGTGGTGATGCATCAACGATTTTAAGCCGAAAGGAGAGGAGGCCCTTTGTTTTTGAAATAGAGCCAACTAGATCCAAGAGTAGAACTTAGCTACTCTCTTATCTCATTTGCTTGAACATATCCTTTTTATGGGGGGACACAGAACAACCACTTCCGAACCAAGGATGGCTAAATCACGGGGAAGACGCTCATCCCTATGCCAGGACGCCAATAAGTTTGTATGTATAATAATTATAAAATTATGCTGAAAAAGTTTTGCATTCTTTAACGAATTGTAATCAAAATTTTATCTAGCAGATAATTTTCAAATTTTTCTTTTCAAATACATACACCAAAAATTTCGAGTAATGATATAATATAGGAAGTTACTTAGAATGAAATCAACGCAATTTTTGACGATAATCAGATATTAAAATAAGATAACAGTATATTTAATAAAAACCTAAGATTTCATTCGCTTTCATGGCAACAGCATTGACGCTGAACATGCCGAGAGATGCGTAGTTAAATTATAACTTCAGCGTACTTCGCTTCCAAATATGATCATTACAAAATGGCTCCGCAATATGTATAATTTCAACAGCTCCTGAAGCAGATGACGTATTACGGGGATAGATCATGCAAATTGGATCATTAACATCCGAATTATCTCTCCAAGTGCCACATGGAAGCTCTCAGATCATCCGTCTAACAATCGTCGGGCAACGTGCGTTCGAGCAAGGGTGGCCAGTGGGAAATGTTTCTACAAAGCTTCGCTAAGATTTACCACTCGAATTTCCCGTCTCTCTGTGCGCGCACTTTACAAATATCGGATATATTGATTAGTAATACGTGAAAGTATGAACCGAATACAGGGAAACAATTAACAGTATCTGCTGGAATTTCGGCGAAACTATTTCGATACTCGCATAGATATTTAATGTTCTAAACCGCTTTGTGTAGAAGTTCAGAGCCAGGAGATGAGATAAAAATTAAAATACTCATATTATCTTCACTCATCTTAAATGCAATTGTTTCAGATAATCAAAAAACATGGAAAAAAATTTTGTTTAAAAAAATAATTGATGAAGAAAATCAACAGTAAATAAAGAAATATTCCTTAGAAATTCAATCTGATATTTACTCGTATTCTTTAATATTTTTTTCCTTTTTTTCCCTTCCTTTTTTCCCTTTTTTTACTTTCTTCTTCTTCTACTTTTTTGTTCTTCTTTTGCTAGCTCCATTTATTAGTGTATTATTAAAATCTTTATTATTTTTTTTTGCTAAAAGTAGGAAGATAAATTTAATAGAATATTTTTTTTATTAATCTCTCGTATTTTTTAACTCACTTTACTTCTTTGAAAATTAGCTCGTTCGATATATTAAATATGCTATTTAGAAAAAAAATAAAATAATCTAAATGTTGCTTATTACAAAGTCTTTTTTTCCCTTCATTTTTTTTGCTTAACTTTACATGTTTCAGGTTTATAAGGATGAAATTTTATAACGGTTTTTCTACCTCTGTTACGCATGTAATGGAATCCCAGAATTCAGCATAATTATTGATTTAAAATGAAAATAAAATATTTTAATATTTTTAGAAGCCTTAATATTCAAATAATACATTAATATTTCTAAAAATAGATTTCATAAAATTGCAACGCCTAGAAACTAATCTGAAAATTTTTAATTTTGTAATTCTTCAATAACCAAGAACAAAAAAAAATATGTTAAAGATTAAAAAAATGTTTTAATAAAAATGAATAAGGTTTAATAAAATAATAATTTAATGAAATGAATAGATATTGAGATTAAAAAAGTAAGAAATGATATATTTTATTCAAGTCACGTGGTATTAAAAATAAATGAAGTTCTTGAACATTTATTAAATATTATAAATGAGGTTAAGATTTCAATCTATTTTATATATTTCCACCCACATCACAATACTTTATCATTTTTGAACCTACATTTTGATTAAACACGAATTACGCAAAAACACCAAAATTTTTTAAATAAGAATAATATCCAATGCGAATTAGAAAATTTAATATTCTGAAACAGTAATAATTTTTTAGTATATTTTTTATGCAATATTATGTACGATTTATTATCAAATTAATTACATTTTGAGCAGCAATTTTTCCTTTCTTTTTCATTGGCAATTCTTTTATATCTTGATCTTTTGTGAGATAAAAAATATATTTTTCTATTAAATACTTGATCGCAATCTGAAGCTTTCCGAATTGCACTTTCTATTTCTGCAATTTTGAAAGCCTCTCTTATAACCATAGCTTTATCTACATTTAATTTTTCTAAATATTTTCTCTAGTAAGATATGTAATTTTAATATTTCCTTCAAAATTTGGCTTATATTTGCAACAACCTAAGTATTACTTTTAAAAATACTTAAGATTATCTTTTTGAAATCAACCTTGTTCAAAGAAATCCCTAAAAGAATCTCTTAATTAAATCATCAAGGAATATCTTAAACTTTGTTCTTGTGTTCTAGAGTGTACTCATCCGTTCCGCCTTTGTTCCTGTACACAAATAACGTCTCCCTCGAATTAAATTAATTTATGAAATTGTTTTGTCTTCGGTTAAGCATTTGTAAAATTCTGATAAATATATGAAGTGAGTATAGAAGCACAGAAGCATCTGACTTGCATACAAATACTATTAATTCAAAATGTTTGCTCAACTGATTTTCGTGCAATTCCCGTTTGGGATTATATAAGTTTAGTGTCCATTCTCATAGTATTCTAACTCTTCATTCTATCTTACTGGTCAGTGCAAGTTGTGGTCTGTTAATGGATTTCAGAAAATAATTTTTAAAAAGCATCTGTTAAGTGAAACTTTTTCAATCATGGAGAATAACATTTTTTATCACGCCATAAGTCATAATTTATAATCACGCTTAAGGATTAATTTACTTTTCCAATTCATGGAGATGTGGTAAATAATTATTCAATCTTAATGGGTTTATAGTAATAGAAGATAAAAAGTACTGTCTTGGAGTTTTTTAATTTGCTTTTCATCAAAATTGGTTTCCACATAAGAATAAGAAATATTCTCGATAATATTTGTCATGATAACTTAATAATTTCGGTTATTGAAGCTAAAGAAAGTACACTAGATTTCTTCTTTGGATTTAATAAGGCTTTGTGAATTTTGCAAATCCAACAAAAATTTACTAATTCTACTTATCTTCCTTTTTGAATTCGTTCTTCATAAAGCATATAATAATTTCACCTTAGTTCATTGTTTAAAATTTTTAGTTCATTTAACTGAGATTAAAATGTTTTTTTCACTCGTTTATAAATTGATATCTTGTCGATCTAAGCTTTCCAGTGCTAGGCGAATCGATTAGGAAACGTTATGAAGTTCTAAAAATTTAGGATTTTCATCTTCATTCCGCAAATAAGAAAAATAAATATTATTCATTACTGAAACAGCACATTGTTTCAATGCCAGATATTTTCCAATCATGTCCTCCATTCTATTCCAACTTGTTTTACAGTCAAAAATTAATTTTCATTCCTTTCCTTTTTCTTTTTGATATAATTTTAAGGAATGGTGTTTTGAATCAAATAAATAATAAATTAATTTTTATACAATAATATGAATTCTTTAAATCAGTTTTCTTAATTTAAAAACCGGTTTTCAAATTTGACACATTTACTTTAAAAACCCAAATTTTTAAAACCAGAAATGAAAAATCTTCAAACTCAGATATTTAGTGAGTAATAATACTTCTATTTAATTCATGTATTTTTTATTATAATTTTTGAATTCTAAAGTCTATTATTAATATTAAAAAGAATAACATTTAAGTTTAAGCAGTACTCAAATATTTACAGAAAAGAAAGATTTCAAGATAAAAAATGTTTTCAACAAATGCTATTTCTTAATTCTTATTTCGAAGTGATTCTTACTACCTTCTTAATTGAGCTAATTAGAAATTTTTGTCTTTGTAAATCCGTTTTGATTTTTATTTATTTAGCATATTCAATGTGAAAGTTGAAAATCCAAGCGAGAAAAGATAGTACATGTTTTGCATTTTCCAGCAGAAGGAATCCTAAATTGTTCATAAAAATACAAGTATTATTTATAGCAGAGTGAATTTATAATTAAAGAAATAAACTTATCAGAATCCTCATTTCAAAAATGAAGGAAATAATCTATTTCGAGATAACTTTTGTTTGAGTACATATTACGCATGGAATTTAAAAATCCATCAACTTCTGTATTTTAAAATTAGTTTTTAAAGAATATTATTTTTTAAATTAAAATAAACTTTTAATAGAATCTCAGAAACCATCCAGATTATTTAATTAAAAAAATAATACTTACATATTTATTTAAACACGTAATATCGCATTATTGCAGACTTTTCTAGCAATAGCAAATGCATCTGAGAAATATTTAAAAATAGACAATCAATATTATTTCACCTTAAAATTAATTTTACATTTCTTATTAAAACTTCAATAGTATTTCTGAGGTTTATTTCAGGAAAAGATTCTGATAACACATAACGTGTGACTCAGAGATCCGTTTTTAGGATGAATAGAAAAAGAATAATCATATATTGAAGGGTTTCCCCGTCTCTGTTATTAATTAAATATTTTGAAACTGATTACATTTATTTAAATAGATTCTGAAAAGTATCTAAAAAGTATTTGACTTGGGAAAATAATTCAATTTTCGTTTGTGCATTAGAAATTATAAAAATCTAGAAGATACATTTTTATTATTTATTTCAGTTGTAGAATGAATTACCGTCAAGATATACTAAAAGAAATATCGTCTTAGCACTAAAAAGATCAAATAAAAAAGCACAAATACTTTAATTTAAAAAAATCTGACAATCATTATAAAAAAATTAAATTTTACAAAAAAGATCTAATGTTAATTATATAAATAATTCTTTGATGAAATATAACATTTGATCAATTTTCGTATAAATAATAATTTATTGTTGTGATATGTATAAACAAGATAATGAGTTAACGATATTAAGTAACAATATAATATAATTTATAACAATTTCATGTTTTCACTTTTTTTAGCTCTTATGTTTATAAAATAAAATTTTCGAACCATTTTGCATTTTTTCTTTATTTTTAATGAATTAGTATTCTGAAATTATGAAAAGTTCTTTGAAAAAAATTAATAAAGTTGCACGAGAAATTCAATCTTTTAACAATTTCAGAAATTAATTATCACAATAATTAGAATGTCTTAAAATATAAAATAGCTTTCAAAAACAGTGAGAAAATGGGAAAAATATTCAAAAATCTCCTTTAAATTTGATAATGAATAATTACATTTATTATTGACAAATTATCAGAGAGTAAATGATATCTATAAAAATAATTCAATGAATTGATTCTGGAAATTTTATATAAAAATTATAGAAGTGAAAATAAAATAGAAGACATAATGCTGATAAAGAAATTTTAACATGTTAAAATTTTATTATTATTTTAAAAAATTTCAATTAAATGTTTATGAAATTTCTTCTTATGTTGTGGCATAATTTACTAACACTCTATAACAAAAAAAATCAACGCACTAAGGATGAATTAACGAGTTCATTAAGGTGTTGAATTGAAACAAGCTGGAACACGGCGTGGCATAGACCGTCAGAGCTTCCGGATGGTCTCCTGCGGTATTTCCTGCCAAATTCACTCCAATTGTCGAAAGAAGTCTTTAACTTTCCTTGGCAGATGCAATCGCTTTCCCTTCATATCCCAGACATGCTCGATGGGAAAGAGATCTGACAGTCCAAGGAAGTGTTTGACAAGCTTTCAGACAGTTAATAGCAACACGTGCCGTATGTGGTGTGGCATTGTCCTGCTGATAAACCAGCCGAGGGTACTGCCAAATAAAAGGTAGGAAAACAGATCTTAGGATGTTTGGGTCCTCATTAGAATAACTGTATCTCTAATGATGACCCAAATGGTCCGGCTATCAAAGGAAATGGCACTCCATACCATAATGCCTTGCTGAGAGCTGATGTGACTTGCAATAGGGAAAGCAGGATCCCCCCTCTGCCCTGGGTGTCTCCAAACACGTCTTCGATGATCGTCAGGGCATAGTTGGAAGCGAGATTCGTCTCTAAAGACTTTACACCCCAGTCGACATCAATCTAACCTGATCGAGCCATGCTCTGCTATAATTTGGCTCGGCAGTTTGCAGGCTTGAGTAGAGGTGGCGTAACAGTCTGCGCGAGAGTAGATTTCGCTGTCTCAACCGTCTGTGAATTTTCACGGTGGGCCCTGTGCTTGGGTTGAACGTCTGATGTTTGATAGAGTTGAAGAAGGCGCTGTGGCACCTGATCGGACAAAAACTCTGTCCTCCCGATCTGTTGTGGCACTAGGTAGGCCGCTACCATCCGGACGCTGAATTCTTAAATTTTCACCCATTCTCGTCAGCTTCTTCGCATCGCCGCATTTCTTACACTCAAATGACGAGCGGTTCTCCGATTTGTCCAACTAACCTCTTTCAATTCAATGATACGATCACTGTCAAACTCTGACAGTTGTTCGTAATGAGCACGAACCCTGAGACGGATTCAGATTACCTTTCAACAACTTAAAAAATGCCAGTTGTTAGAAGGTAATCTGAATCGCAATCAAGCTGGAAGTTTTAATAACCATTGAAGAACTGCTCCTTAAATGCATCTACTTGATGCGTAGTTCTGATGCGCTAGAGATCAAACTATTCACTCAGTGGACACCAAAATTTAATCATTTGCATTTCTGGTTAAATCATTCATGTATGCGAAATTTCAAAGCAGTCGGATGATTGCCTCTTGGTGATTCGCTTTATTTTGTTATAGATTGTATAACATCATTATGTATTACAAATTAGTATAAAAATCAAAAATTTAAAATTTAAGAAGTTATTATAAAAATTATTTCCTTTTGAGAGAATATATCATCAGGAATTTTGGTTTACATTAGGAATAAAAAAACGATGTAGAAATAATTATATTTGATACTCTTGCGTTTCATACGAATTAGACTAGAAATAAAACAAACGAGCGAGTCATTTTAGATGAGTATGACTTTCGACACCAGCAATTCTCTATCATTATCTCACTTATTCCATGGGGGTTAGGATCATATTGAACAATCTTTTTGTTAATAGCATAGTTTCTCATTGCTGGGATCTAATTTATTGTTCGTTTATGTTTACCATAGACGTCCAGAATAAGGAAGTTACGACAGGAGGCAATTGTCCTCCTATTGACAACAGAATTTCTCATAAGTTGGGGTCAAAGTAAGAGTTTCTTCAGCAATAATTTTTACAGTTTTAGGATGAAATATGAACAAATGAGAATTAAATATACTGATAATTTAATTCCTTTCTATAAGATATTATGCGGTAGATAGTCGAAATAGATGAGTTTTTTTTTCGGATTTGACGATCTGATCGAACAGTTAATTTGTAAAATGTTGGACATCTGATTAAATCTATCATTTGTAATGCATTTGGTGATATAAATGGCATTGCTACTAGATATTGAAAGAGTATATCAGGTATTTTGATGATTATTTTTAATCATTCGACTTCAAAACCAATACAATGGATAAAAGTGTTCATTAATTCTAACATTTACCATGCTTTTTGATTGCTTGATGAAGAGCAAGCATTTTGATACATTTTATCTTATTTTATTTATTTATAATTTTATTCACTGGATTATGAAAGAGTTTTCTAATTTTTTTCCAAGATTCTCATTTTTCTTGTTAAACTATACTATTTTAAGAATTCCAACTTTTCTTGTTAAATAAAAGAAACTTTTTCGTTAAATCTTCAGATTAATATCAAATTCATATAAAAAAGTAATCTACCTCTTATTTTTTATTTATTAAAATTGAACTTGATACTTAAATACTGCAAACAACTCAAGAAATCTTTTCAGAAGCTTACTTTCCAGTGAAAAAGTTATTTCGTATACGTAGTATTTGTTTATTTCAGCAAATCAAAAAGTAATAACTATAACTGACGCCCTTTTACCAATCCAAACTTAATATTGAGGTTTTAATAACATTTTATTTTCTTGTTTTTATTCCATAAATTGTCCAGTACCATTAATTTAACTAAAATAAGTTAATTTTAAAGTATGTAGTAATATGAATAATAGTAATTTTAATAATAAAATAAAAGTTCTCACTGTGTTTTGGCTATTATTTTATTTTGTTATAAAATTTAAATAACGTCAATATCTCTTTCCAATATCCTTGAGAAACATTTAATTTGAGGTTACGTAACTAATTTTTAATAATTTATCCTTAATCAGTCGTGTATTCCTATTACAAGGCACTATGCTAATAGTTAGTTATTACAAACAATTATTTATTTTTTATTTTTGTTTGTTCTTTACTTAATCCACTTTTATTGCAATATATTTTTACAAGAATTCATGATTTATAAATTTCATTTTCTATTTATAAATTTTCATATATTTTAATTTTTTGTGGTTTCTAGAATTTTGATTAATATTTATTTTTATTACATTACTTTTTAATTATGTTACAAGCGCATGAAATTTCAGAACAGCGTTTAAATTGGCGAATTTTTAAAAGAAACAAAAATTTGTCTATAGTTGGAGAGTAAAATATTTCACACCATTTTGAATAAAATTTGTGACAACTTTTTTGAATAAGTATACATATCTCATGCGGGTTGATACAAAAGAATAAAAAAAAAACTCTCTTCAGACTGAATAAGGTCAAAAATATAAATTATTTTGTAGTTATGAAATATTTATAGAAGTGTTCTATGAGTGTCAGATCTTTGGTAAAACCTCATTCTATAAGACTTTTAAAAAATAATAATACGTTACAAATTAATAAAGGATAATGTTTAATATTTCGATTTACTATAAAAAGTGAAATTACGTTAAAAGGTCTGTGATTATTATTGTTCATTTGAATCTTAAAAAACTTCATGCAATAGATGTATTCCTAGATTGACTAAGGAATGCATCTTAATAAGGAATAACAAAAACATGTTAATCTGTACCCAAAGTTTCTTATGTTTTCATTTTGTATTTTATAATGTACTGAAAGCTGTCACTTAAGTTCATGTCTTAGTTTGATATGGAAAGTTCCATTTTTCATGGTATTGTTTGTCTTCGAATTAGTATAAAAGTTTGTTGAATGAATAAAACTTTTTATTCATATCTTTTGATTATTTTACCTAAATCTACATTTTAATGCTAATAGGTAGTAATTATTTATGTCTGCAACCGATCCTTCAGCATAAATGCGCATGTTCATACGTGCGATTTCTTCATTTCTTTATTAATAAAGGTGTCATTGTAGCAGGTTTGAAACTATCATCTGTTATTCTTTAATTAATATCAAATGATACAATAAACACTTTAATTACCAAATAAATGGGTTTTTTTTCAAAGTTAACGTTGTATAATACATAAGCTTTTATTCCTGTTTAAAATCCCTTAAAAAAGTGATATTTACTTTTGCAGTCCATAATATATTTATGTGCAAGAAACTATCTATCTGAGAAATGTTCTTAGTCAAAATCACAAATTCACAGATATCACATTCCAAATAGGAACATTACTTTAGATATATAAGAAAAAATTTTAAATACTGAAGCATTATTTGTTTTTAATACAATATACTTTGGACTAAAAATCTAGAATCTAAGTATCTAGTTGATAATTAAGCTACAAACTCAATACATCGAGCAAAAAAAGTCATATAAAGCAATTAATTATATTTATATTAAACTTAAATATTTTATTTATAAGGCTTATACAATTTTAAATTAATATAAGAATATTTATAAATATGTCTGAATAGGAATATCTATAAATATGTCAGTTGCATATATTTGTCTTTATTTCTAAATAAAAAGAACAGTTCATATTACCACTCCATCGTTGCGTTAGGCGAAACTCTAGAAGTGAAAATGAATTGTGAAATTAAAATTTAGGCTTAATACTTAAAATATAGTTTTATATTTCTAAACGACAAGGAATTTTAACCATTTTCATACTAAATTAAATGTTTTTATTTAATTATGATAACATTATATCATCTATTAATGAACGGTGTGTCTATGTATGAAAGAGGGAGAGTGAATGAGTTAATGAATGAGGGAGTGAAAGAGCGATACACAAAAAGTTAGCTTGCAAACAGACAACTTCAATTCAATCTATATTTATTAATATTTGTAGAAAGACACTTAGGAGAGTTAAGTTGGTGTAAATATACTTTGTAGAGTTAAGCTGGTGTAAATATACTTTGGAGAGTTATGCTTGTACAAATATCCTTAGGAGAGTTAAGCTGGTGTAAATATACTTAAAAGGGTGTAAATTAGCTTCTAGAAAAGGTTTTTTTCTTCTTTTTATGTGAAATAAAATTAAGTGAGATTTTGGGGTTTCTCCATGATAAAAAAATCTTGTACAAAATTAATTTATACAACATATTGAAATTAATAATTAATTTTTTAAGAAAACTAATTTTATGCCTTGTAATTTTTTTAAAGTTTTTGTAAATCTTTTATAAATATTTAATTTGGAAAAAATTATACAGTGTAATTATTTTTTCCATTAAAATTCCAAATGTTTTCATGACTTCTCACTTAATCAGTTGTTTTATTTTCAATATTGAATTAAATTTTCCAAATATCATATAGAAAAAAATTAACTCGTCACCGCATTGGTCATACCCGTTTCAGCCATAGACATCTTTTATTTGGGGAACGATGTCCAACCTGCACGACATGCAATACAGCATTAAGTGTGAGTCATGTTTTAATCGATTGTCCAGTTTTTAATAATCATTGTTTCTGGTTTTTTAATAGAATCTCTTTAAACATGTGTGAACTAGTGGGTGAGAGGGCTCACTGCAATGTTTTTTATATTTTTACAAATCATTGGATTATTACATTTTATTTAGGATCTTTGTCAATTTGAAATATTTTTTACTTTTGTTTTATCCATTGGTGTTCTTTATTAAATGGTGTTTTTAATGCTTCGATGTGGATTTTTTTACCTTTTCTCTAGTCTTTAATCGGTTTTTTTAATACCATTGAAATATAATTACCATCTGATTGGTGCAGCACGGCCAGGAGTGGCTTTTGTGCCAGAAAACCAAATCAACCAACCAACCAAATATCATATGCTTATTCTAAAAATGAAGTTTTGAACTGGAGTGAAGTCTCGCAATATTATACTTCCGTTAAAAAACTCAAAGATCAAGGTATCCTATCGTTAGTTGCCCATTCGCTTTTTGACTATTGTAACTTCACTTGCATACTTCTCTTTTAAATTACTCATATAATAAAGCTAATCTTTCAAATTGCAAAGTTATTAAAGTAACGCATTATTAATATATATTAAAGTTTCCTTTAAAATGCATGGTTGAGTATTTATTAAAACAAAGCATAAATTATATTCTCAAGAATGAATCGATAGTCAAAAATATCTACTAAAAAGCTCATTTCTTAAATTAAAATTGCTTTAAAATTACTTTTATAGAAATGTATTCCTTTTTTCAGTTTTAGAGAGAATATCGCCTTTTAAGCTTTTAACCAATACTGAATCAAGTGTTTAATGAACAAGAAAAGTCTAGAGGCTTGAATCATTACTCTAATTGCATTATTTATTACAGGTGTCTATTTACTAGATAAAAAACGGTCTTTACCGAAAATCTATATAGCGCCTCCTAGTTAAATGCACAGCTGCTACTGGTATTTTAACAAAGCGTCGGTACATTAACCATCTAGAGGCTTTGCAATATAGATAGACCCAAAGGAAAAAAAATAATTTAATATAGCCATCTCTGGACTGTTCTTAAGGTTAAAAAAAGTTTCATCTTATTTCTAAAGGACGAGTTTTTTTCTTCCAACCCACCCCCACCCCTTAGACATCCCGTTACCCTTCCATCCGTGATATTAGACAAGACCCGCATGCGTCTGCTTACAGAAGCGTTTATAGTTTATTGACGTAAAAGTTCTTCTTTCCTAAATCGTGGACACAAGGCTCTACGAGTGTACACGATATTATCGAAGAGTGGGCAATTTAGGGATTTTTTTTCTCCATTCACCTACAAGGGTGGCGGAGTCCAGAAATGTGAGGGAGGAAATAAAATGGAAGAGGGTCATTACTGGTGCGATATTGACATCGTTACTCAGTTAGGACCGGATAAAAAGGATCCAAATTTTTCAGTGAGAAAACGAATCATTTTTATCCGACGTTTTAAGAAGCATTTTTATCTCTCTTGAAAGATTCTTAAAATTTATCGCAGAATCCACTTTATTTTTTTCTTCATCAGTTTTTTTTTCTTTGTGGGAAGGGATGCGACAAACTTTTCCGCTTACGATTGCAAATATTTATTCTGTTATAATATTTTATAACAGAAATTATTGTTAGGTTGTTTGGTTCTCTCCAGTCATAATAGAACATAACGTCTCCATAACTTATTTATTGATGAATATAATTTGTTATCTAAAAGTAATTTTATTAGCATAATGACTAAAAAGAATCACAATTTTTTTAATTTTTAACCTTTGATAATTCATTAACTTATCATTCATGATTAAAAGAATAAAAAGTTGGAATTAAATTTATTAATCGAAGGTATTATTATTGTTGTTAGATTCTCTCCAACCATAATGGAACTTAACGTCTCCGTAAGTTATTTATTGATGAATATAATTTGTTATCCAAAAGTAATCTTATTAGCACAATGACAAACAACAATTACAAATTTTTAATTTTTAACCTTTGATAATTCATTAACTTATCATTCATGATTAAAAAAAATACAAATTTGGAATTAAATTTATTAATCGAAATTATTGTTATTATAATTGAAAAATGATAAATGCTTGCTTAATGTATAAATAATACTTGAAATAGCTATTTCTTTTATAAAAACCAAACTAAAATGATGAGAAATAAAAATCTCAATAATCTATTTACTCAGTTATGTAGAAAGGATTAAAAATTAAGTAAACAAATTCTTGATATTATTTGGAATTTCTGTAGAATAAATTCTTGCTGGTATTTGTAATTTCCCATGAATGAATCCTTGATAGCATTTCGAATTTCTAGTGAGCGAATTATTGATAGTATTTGGAATTTCCAGTGAATCAATTCTTGACATTGTTGGAAATTTCCAGTGAATGAATACTTGATATTATTTTTAGTCTGAAATGAGAGAATTATTGATAGTATTTATAGTTTAAATTGAACGAATTATTGACAGCATTTTAATTTTAAGTTAGCGAATTATTGATAGCATTTTAATTTTTAGTGAGCGAATTATTCATTTGGATTGTTCACTGAAGGAATTATTGATAATATTTGAAATTTCCAGTGAAGGAATTCTTGCAAGTATCTCTCATCTTAAAATGATTTAGAAGGCAGTGTAGGCTTTCGCTCTTTGACTTTTTGTTACATCATAACGAGTTATTTTTTTCATTTTCCTAATAAAAGTCTGAATCTCTTGTATGTATCATGGAGCTGTAAAAAGTAAGAATGCAAAAAATCTTCAAACAGAGAATTATAGCTAAATTATTAAGCACAATTTATCTTTCACAAGTAATGTATAGAATAAGCAGCGTTTTGTGTTTCGTAACATAAAGAGAAAAAAACTCATTACGAATATTAAGTGTTTTTTGTTTCAATCGATCGGGCCCATTGGTATGATATAGAAATCTGGGGAGGGGGTGTGACCTCATGCCTCTTCCACGTCATCTTATCAACTAAGCTACACTAAATTTCAATACATTTGGGCCAAATTAACATAAAAATCTATAATTTTATTGTAAAAGATAACTAAACATTTATATAAATTGTTGCATATTTGAGATCACGTTTACCTGTATATGACTAGTCTTATTTATAGATGGAGACCTCGTTGACGAATTTTGAACGAAACTCAGACACATGTTTTTTTTAATGATAAAACTATATACGAACATTAATTCTTCTAACTCATTGCATTTAATTGCCCACATATGGACAGATAGACATTTCAAAGCACGTTTTATACTTAAGTTGAAAAAAATGTGTAAAACTGGTTACAAGTGAAAACAACATTGTGCTGTTCTAACATTACTTAACTTTACCTACATTCAGTAATATTAACTATTTTTACATAACTGAAAACTACATGCCAAAATCTATCCAACTACTTAAATTTTCGCTTTTCCTTTCTTTCAATTTACTGTATTATATGCAGAAATATTTCAAAGATTATATTCTTCCTATTCAGGGAGTTTTAAAATTTATATGGATTCATCAGAATTAAGATTTCGAATTTTTTACTGACAACAATATTTTCTTATTACACACTTCTCATAAGAAAAAATTAAAGTATTCTAATGCATCATTTTCTAAACTTTATCGGTTTATTAGAATTACGGATTCTGTTAAGGATATTATTAAATCAATTTCTGTTAACCGATTAGATATAGTTTTCAAAATAGATTTTGATACCTTCAAAATAGGAGTTGAATTACATAATTGGGACGATATGTTAACATTTATTTGGGATTATAGATTACTCTAAAATATATTATCACGAGTTATATTTTGAACTCAGAAATTAATTAAAAATACAATATTCATAAATTTTGTATAACCCTTTAAATCATAGAAAATTTAATTCCATCAAAATTTTGTTTTATACTCTGAAATCATCCTTTGCGAATTAATAAGTATTAGAAAGAGGTAAACTGTTAAAAAATAAATTAATAATACAGCTATGATAAAAAGGATGATTGATGATTTTTAGGAATAATATAGTTATAATTCACCTTATTAAAAAATAAGGTGAATCATAACTACATTATTCCTAAAAATCAATTAAAATTTCTAATTTCTTAATTTTAAGTATTTTTTAATTTAATTTTATGAAAATTAATAAAGATTCATTGTAGATGAATAAAGTAAAAAGCAAAAAATTGATAATTTTTCATGCTTTTTCACTTTTTACTATTAGCTCACATATTTTCAATCGTTAATAAATTACTTTTTATTCATCTACTCAAGTTCAAATGCATTTTTTAAAACTTGCAGTAAATGACACTTGATGTTAAAACAGTTTCTTCAAATATCAATTCATTAATTAAATTTAATTAATTTTTTATACTTTAAATAGAGTTTTAGCAGTTTGTAATGAAACTTGAAATCAACAGGCAAAAGCTCAATCGATAAAATACAAAGATTTCAATAATTTTCACTTGAAGGTAAAGAAGTTCAACTGCGAAAGTCAACAAATTTTTGAAAAATTATTTAATAAAAAAGTAACTAAACTAAAATTTTCGTTCTTAAACTCAGAAGGAATCCATTTTTTAAATAATTTTTGACCCCATTTTTTAAATTTAGAAATGAGGGCATTTCATATCGAAAAATCACTTTGAGTAACAACAACATTAACATGTACATCACATTAATTTTCATAATTTCATTTCATTTCATTAAAAACTTATTTTAAAATTCAGCTCCTCTTTTGAAATTATTAAAATATTGAAACCAAATTTGAGAACAACACAGATTGAAAATTAATAAAACCTTTGCTTATTTGAGAGCTAGTAACCTTAATAAAAGTACAAAAACCGTTTTAACAGCAATAATCCAGGATCTAGATCTTTTCCACTTGCAATGAAAGGAAGACCCCTTTCGTGACAATATGAATGATCTAAATCACGACCCAGAAAGAAAAGCTTCAGCTGAGAAGGTTAATTACACTATTTAAAGAGTCAAACCGTGAAGACTTTCACAACGTAAATACCGTGAAGAGTGTCTGTATTATTGTGAGCCAATTGCGTGTAGCTGTTTTAAGAAGTTACTCAAGTAACTGAAGCACGAGAGTAACTCGAGTAAAGATGGCTGCTCTTGAATCCGCTCTTTCAGCTCGCTAATTAATAAATGAAAGAAAGGCAGAGCATTTATGGAAAGAAATAGACGACATTTATTTTGATAAATGCAATCAAGAAACGTTTTAGTTTATAGGAATTTGCATTTTATTACTTTTATTTCATTATCTTATTCGTATAAATTCTCATAATATAAAATAGTTGATGTAGATTCGATGCTTCTAAATTTAAGAAATAAAATTTTCTTCATAGGAAATTTTAGCTTGGTTTGGAAAAAAATATTTAAACATACTTAAGAAATAATTTTTTTTCCCTTTGGAAAGAAACACGACTAGCTCGCTTTTAAAATAAATTACAATTTCAGACATAAAACTTTTAATCCTTTGAACGTAGAATTAATTCCTTCTAATGTTTCGAAGGTTTTTACAGCAATTTAAAATACTTTTTATTTTATTTTTTTAGTCTTTTATCTTTTGATGTTGATTTTTAAAAAAAGAACTAGAGATTAGTTTCGAAAAGAAAAATAAATCTACTAATTTTCTTTATCTCATTTAATATCCATCTAACTACTGATATATTCATGTAAAGAAAAAGCACTTAACAAATAAAAACATTTGGCAAAAATATTCAAACTCAAATGCATTCAACATTCCTTTTCATGTTTGTTTTCTTTAAAATACGGTATTTAATTGAACAAAAACAAAAATAAAAACAAGCAAGGGATAAAAATACAGCAAAAGACTACGAATAATTTATAAGAAATGAAATTCAAGAGAAAAAAAGTAAAACAAACAGAAAAATAGTTATGTAATCTTATTATTTTTATAAATTTTAATTTAGCGTATTTCCTATAAATTTGCTGTAATGAATTTGAGTCTGACTTTAACTGCTTAAAGCATAAGTGAGAAATCATTTTTTCAATGAGTTTAAATTTAAATCTGTAAGTTCATATAAAAAGATTTTATTTCCAGCATATTTAAATGATCCCTATGATATTTTTATAGCATTTTGTTTTGGAGCGTTGTCTCAAGAAAATAAGTTAACTATAACCATATATACCATAACATAGTTTAACATTAATAGAAAATTGAATTTCTAAATTGGATTATTTATCCAGGAATTAATTGTGATTTCTATGCAAATAAGGCCTTTTAGGAATTAAAAATTTGATAATAAATATTACATGCTTTTTTTAGATTCACTTATTTTTAATGGATAACATCAATAGTATTTTAATTTAAACAATTTCGATTGTATTATGAACAAAAAGATGTCGACATTACCAATGCATTAACTAAAAGTCATAGTTTTTTAAAAAAAAATTTAAAAAAAAGATTGTTAGAGATTTCTTAAGAAATATTTCTTTCGTTTTTTTAAATAAAATTACATACATTCTTCAGATACAGAAAATAATGACATAACTCCATTTTTATATCATCAATTCTTTATGATGTTTTCATATATAAAATTATGTCATTCAATGGAGGATTTTCTTTATAAATATTCTATCGTTTTGCAGAAAAAAATAATGCCTTTAATTTAGCCTAATAGGTGGTAAATTAAAATAAAAGTTGTTTCATAATAAATTACAAATCATTATCTTTTCATTCATGAGAACAATTAGGAGAGCTGATGATTAACTTAGCTTAAAAGATAAATATGTATAATGGTATAACCATGGGAAAAATAATAATGCTATAGGACATGGACAACAGAATTTGTGATTGAGTAATTATTTACTGAAACAGTGTTTTTGTAACAGAATCCAAACTAAATTTTAAGATGTTAATGTTTTTAGACTGTAATGGTTTCTTTAAGTATCGAGTTATAAAAGAGTGCAATACTCCAAGTTAATAATTTTCTAATTGGTAGATTGTTGAATCTAGAGCTAATTAGTTTGAAACGCAGTTTTAGTAATGGGAAGTGGTCATTAGAAAGGAGTTTTTCAACATTTAAGCTTGATTTTAAATTGGATAAAAAAGTGACATTTAACGTTTCCCTGATGGAAATTTATTGTTACACAAAATCAACAGTTATAGTCACTTTCAAATTCAAAACATCATTTCATTTATGCCAGTTTAATTATAAATTTTTAAAATTTTATTGAATTATTCAAAAATTTCTAAGTGAAATGTGTGACAAACGTATTTATTATTCTGAATTATTAATCATTTTAGTTACATTAACAAAAACTTACATTCATGTTCTTTTGTCAGTATTAATATGTTGATAAAAAAACTTTTTGAATTATACTTCCCAAGAAGAATTGTATCTTTTGTTTTTTATAACAATCATGGTATTATTTTTAAGTAGACATTATAGTTGTAAATTTAATAACATAAAAATGTCTAAATGTAAAATCGTTTGTCCAATTTTTCCACCTTGTAAATTTGATATTATTGATTTTGATATGATTGATTTTAAATGAAGTGGAAATAATTTTTGTGTTCTGAAATAATTTAAAGTTATAAGGAAAAAACAAAAACAAAATCTAGCTTATTTTGTTAGTAATAAAATTTGTAATTAAAGTTTAAAAAAATGTCTTCAAGACCCAATGCACATTTTATCAAAACTTCACAGGATTTGCTAAATAGGAAGCACCCATCACTAATACACATACATTTATCTTTATCATAAATGGATTATGAACTTAAGAATCCTTACTTAATTTGTAGATTTTTACTTTTTTACTCAAAGGTAGAAATTCTTTAACATCTATACAAATTTGTACTTGTAAACTTTAAAACGAAGACCTGTTTAGTACAATTTTAAGATTGTTTTTAAGGAAGATTTAATTCAATGTATGAAGCAATTTCATTTTTACATGTCGTCAACATAAACGAAATCTGCTACAATGCTAGTAAAGTGCAGTCATGAAATCCGTATCCAGAAAGTTAAAATAATTTTTATTTAGTTCAGAATATGTAGAACCAGTTTGATTTTAATTTTAAAGTGAATTAGGAAATCAATAAATTAATTTCTTTTAACTTATATGAAATAAATATAATTTAAACGAAATGCATTTTAATTATTTTACTTTTCATTAACATATAAAAAAGAAAATCTTAAGATTATTTTGAAAACTGTAAGGATTTTGTTTTATGTTCTATTTGTATTCATTTTTGTTATTTTCATTCCAATGGTTATAAACTTAATAAAAATTTTCATTTTGTTGCGAAAATGGATACAATTCATGTGAATTCATTTATTTTGTTATGTAAAAATGGATGTGCTTATTTTATTTCTGGCGGAAGTAAATGACAACTACATCTTCGCATTATTAATCAACGTCAGTCAATCCATTTATTTTCCATTCAGTGACTAATAATTCCCTCTAAGACCTTTATACGTGCCTCAATTTTCAAATTACAGCACTTTTAAATTAATTTTAGAGAAAATTATTAAAACTCACTGCATACTTTGTTAATGGCATTCGTTTGATCTAAATAGAATAAAATTAAATTCCTTATCAGTGACGTTAAAAAAATTCCTTAACTGCTTTTTAGATGCAGCAAAGCGTTCCTGAAGAACCATAGTTCAACAGCATAAAAATAACGGAATTCTTTTGAGCTATTTTATTGACTTCCCGGTCTTTTATGAACCCACAAAAGAGCTCGTTTATCCCGCATGTTATGGCACTTCACGCTCATACAGTGCCATAACAGCCGGCACCTTTGGGACTGGGCACTGGATTTTAATTAAGATTTAGCACCCCTAATTTCACGCCTAGTTTTTATGTCTCAGAGATCTGTAAAGATCTTGAAATATAGAGATGGTGCCATCGCTCCAAAGGCATGATTTCGGGCTCCATGATTCAGTTCTTCGTTAGCACTGCTCATAGTGCAGCCCAATAAACTGAAGCTAATTAACAAAGTGAACGAGTTGTAAAAAGCTTTAAATATTTTTATTTTTTCCTTTTTCGCCACCTTTTATTGATCTTTCAGAATACTTATATTAGTTTCCGATCTTAAATTAGATACTGGGAGTAGAAATTAACTTTATCCCTGTTGGCTATAAACCTGAAATATACAAGGAGATACAGAATTCCTTGCACTTTTAATGTTAATCAATGTTTATAGAACAACTCAATGTTATATTAGCGTAGCAAAAGCAAAAGAAGGTTCCATTTCAAAGTGTTATTTATTAGTGAATTAATAAAAAGAAATGTGTACACGAAATAATATGTACAGCACAGATTTAATGGAATACAAATTCCCCAAACCATTACAACAGTTAAAAGAATAAGAGCTTTAAGTCACTACTTAAATTTTGTTGCGCAAAACCCCTTTTTATCACCGAAGACTAATGTGGATAGTCTACTCTTGACTAGTGTGGGATAGTCGTGAGTAAAAAGAAGAAATAAAATATGATTTTCTTATGTGTAGAGATTGAGAAAATAGAGCAAGTGTTTTTATAGCGTAGGAAATCTGAAATTTTCAACTGAAAAATCGCATTAACATCATGCATATGCCATCATTATCAAACTGTATTCACAACAGGTATCTGTAACCATCATCAAACTACATTCACATCATGCATCTGTCGTCATACTTTAATTGTAATCACATCATGCATTTGTTATAATCATCAACCTGCATTTATATAATTCATTTACCATCATTATTAATCTGCAGTTACATCATATCTTATCTTTTGAGAGACTGCTACTTGACAAAGGGAGATGTGAGATCACTGAGCATTTAGTTGGGATCTCATTCATAAGGTGTTAGATACATAATTGAGGGAAGATAAGGAGAATGGATTCTGATGCATAATATATACAAATAAAAAAATATTTATTGGTACAAAATGCTATTTTGAATACCGAGACATATATGTAATCACAAAGTGAGTGCACAGTCCCAACAAAAGGAATTCGTCAAAAAAAGAATGACTGTATTATCGGGTCAACAACAAAACTTGTTGGTGAGTTCTAATCTTCAATAGTTAAGTGCAACCTTTTCGAAGAAAGGTACGTCATTGATGGGTGACCGTACCAGAAGATTTTCATCCTCATTTTTGAGATTCTCCCCCCCCCCAGTGGGATTATCAACACATATGAAACGAAAAATTAAGTTTAAAAAAAAAAGAAGAAGGATGTATCGTTCTAAACCCAAGCAATTATATATGCAAGATCGCAGGGTGCGAAAGATGTTGGTTTGTCACATGGTCATATGGCGTCGTACTTAACTCGTGTGTAACTAGAAGTTAAACACAATGCCATCATCGATAATAATATTTTTTGAATCCTCAATGTTTTAACATGACAAATTAAGGGACAGAATTGATTTAAATACAAGCGACATTACTTTTAAAATGATAAAACCACAAAAAGTAGACAATTGATTACAATAAAAAAACATGTTATATAAAAACCGAAAAAATTAAAAAATAAAATAATTCAAGTAATAAAATGCACACTGAAAAAATATAGGTTGACTAACTGTACACATACATATGTATTTACGTACCATAAAGCCTGGCATAGAAGTTTTGATAGTAATTTAAGGATAATAAGCTTATAAAATATTTAAATTTTGCAAAGCACGGTCAATTATCACTATATATCATTCACCTCTCATAATAACGCCTAATTTTCTATAAACTAATAACTTAAGATTAATTTACAAAATCCTTTATTATTATGAAAAATATATAGGTTAAAAAATGATAGAACAAACAAGTTTATTTATCAGGAATTAAATGGATCAATTACTAATTTTTACTTTGGATAAAAAAGATTTAAAACTTCAACAAAAAATTAAACTTATAGAATTAGCAAAAAAAGGAAGAAAAAGAAGAAAAAAAAACTTACAACGCAGCAAAAAAAAATCTCTTCCTTATTCAAACGAGATATTTGGGAAAAGAATTATTATTATTCCCTATCAAAAATAAATTTCTTCTAATCAATTGTATAAAAAATGATGAGAATGCATCCATTTTTATCAACAACTTGACAATAAATAAACTGATAATAATAGTAACCAATAAATAAAATAACAGTAAAATGTCAAAACTGCTAAATTGTGATTCTTGTATTCTCATTTGCTCCTATATGTAATAATGATTATTCTGTTAATGAATTAAATAAACAAAGATATCAGGTTAGCATGATATGAAAAGGATCGGTTTAACCTTCAGGTACCCTTAGGCGTTTACCAGTATTGCCACAAATATGAGATGCTGATTGTCTGGTATGATGTCTATTCAAGTTTGAAACCACGCAAAAGGTTAGTAAGAAAAACTATTAAAAATCGTTCATATTATTTAACATTCGAATACACATTTGCATGTAATAATTGAAGAAGAATTCCAGAAATTTTCTTTTGTATCATTACATAATGCGTTATTCTTTAACTTCCTTGGGCTATCCTAGAAATAAAAATTGCCTACCCAAGGATGTAAAAAAAATTCTGACTAGATTTTTATGTGTTTTAAAGAGCTGTTTAATTTGTTTTAAAAAGTTATTCAGAGAGAGTTGAAGCCATTTGATACCCATAAACTGGATACGAAAAGAAATTCAATATGAAAAAAATAACCGAGTTTCCGTTTTCAGATAATTTGTTGAATGGAAAAAATAACAAAATATTTGCGATCGAATTTCCTGTTTTATCGTTTTTATGAAGAACTCAAACCATGAGAAGTAAATTCGGAATTTTTAAAGAAAAAGAAAATTATTTAAATATTTTAGAAATATTTTGATTCCGTTTCTCTGAAAAGCAACACCACTCTTCACTATAAGAATGAAATTTAAAAAAAACGTGTACACGTACTAAGTAGTATAATTATGTAAAATAATTTCTAGAGAAACCTATATAAGTAACTAACACCTGAGAATAAGCGATTAAAGTAACCTTTTTTATAATTCCACTCTTCAAACAAAAACTCGTCATAAAACTCATTTTCGAATATAAAATATATACGGTTATATATTAAATACAAAACGTATTTTTACCTTGATTTTTATTCCTAAGAACTCTGTTGAAAGCTAGATAATTACTTCTAAGGTATTATGAAAAATTATCAAAATTAACGAATTTTTAGGCATTTAAAATTTCTAATTTACTCTTCCTCTGCTTAACCTTTATTTTATTATTTATATTTATAGATATTATGAAAATTTATATTTTTTCTTACATAAGGTACTTATGTCTTAATTTATTTCAGGTGCTATTTTAATAGTTTTTGCCACTAAATCAAAAGTATACAAAATTTGAAAATTTTAATATACCAGGAATAAGAAAAAAAAAGGCATTTAAAAATAACATTTGCCCAAACAATACTTCAACGGAAAGTATCAAGTAGGGAAAAATATACAGCATAATTGTAAAAAAGGTATGAAATATTTGGGCTTATTTTATTTTTAAAGGATACATATTGCTATTAAGAAAATATGTGTTTTCACAAAGATTTATAAGATTAATTGAATAGCGGTAAGATGAATAAACATTAATCTTTTTAAATCTTTTCTTTTATTAAAAACAATACAAATCCGAGGTAATTAAATTTCTTTTCCTTGATAATTAAATTGGATTAAGTTTGTTGCAAATTTATTTTAATTCATTTTTTTCCACTGCACATAATTTTTCCAAGTAGCGATAAAATAAGAAAAGCCTTAATTAGCATTATTAAATTAAAATGTGTTTCAAATTCTGGTAAGGTATTTTTTTTATCCAAAATAAAAAAAAAATCTGCAATCATAACATCATCTAATTTAATTTTGCCTAAACACATTCGCCCTGTAGTTATACTTTATTACATAAATCTTGTTACAATGTTTCACTAGGAATGGTGGGGTTTTTTATAAACTTTTTGAGAAACAATTTATATTTTAGTAATAATATGTTAGTAAATCTTTAAATTAAATCATTTTCTATTTTCAGTTTCAAATCCATTAACTGAATTAAATAAGAGATTTTGAAATGGATATCATCTTTAAATCTTTTTTTCTTATGATAGAATAGTAAGCTTTTCCCCCGGAATAATTTTTCACTGTAACCTTAAAACTAATTCAGACGTCTATATAATGATATTGAATAAAGCAAAAAGATACATTAAAATGGTATAAACTCGGCCGGCACAGTTTCATTGTATTACCACAAATATATTTTAGTTTTTGTGTATCAATCTATCATTAAGGAAATAAAAATGTAGTTGCATTCGCATTAGTTAGACATTATCTAATGCTCATTTTTTTTAATTCTGAAGATTAATGTTTCTTTAATTCATTTAAGTCATTGTTTAAATCTTTTTATGACCGCAACATGGAAAACTAAAAGCATTTTTAATGATTAAAAGTTTTTATCAATTTGATTATAAGATTCATGTTTAATTCTTTTTATAATATTCATGTAAAAATTGGAAAGGGATCATTTTAAAAGAAAAACCTGAAATATAAAAACTCCAAAAGTATGAAACCTGAAACGACAGCCAAATAAAAAAATAAAATGATAAAATATCCAGTTTGATTTCATATAAAATAATACAAAATCCAAAGACAGAATTAAAAATAAATGTAAGAATTGAAAAAAAAATCATTTTAACTTTCCAGATATTCGGAAATAAACAATCTGCATTACTTCATCGTTGGTTTTTCGTAAAACTGCCACAAATAATATAATTACTTTAGTATTTCGTAACATTTTTCAGTAATAATTTCTTTTTTAGTTTTCCATGAGAAATGTTATATTTAGATTGCAAGAATTGTAACAAGAAGGGAATATAAATGTTTTATTTTTTTAATCCAAAATATGTATTTAGTATCACCATATTCTCTAAATATTAAGTACATAACGTCTTTTTTTAAACTTTTGATATCGTTGTCAACGTATGTGTTTTGCTATTTTTACGTTCAAAAAAGTAACTGTGAATTAATATATTTGGTTCAAGTAAAAAAAAAATAAAGAAGAAACGATTTATGGAGCTCAATACAACGCAAGAATAATCAAAATCGTTCAAAGTATATAGTTCTAGAATCCCACATCTAGAAATATAACTTTGTAATGAACAAAAAGTGTCAATATTTTGATTATATGCTCTATATAATATTTAAGAGATTTTTTTTTGTTAAGATTAGCCATTCTTGAAAAGTTTTCATAGAAAAACAAATTTCCAAATTATTTTGTTGGTTTTAAATATTGAAATTCTTTTTTTATATTATTTTTACAATGCGTTATTTTTAAATGATTTTTTAATAATATTTATTTAAATTATTTTTTTAAAACTTAGTTTTATTTGTCACCATCAAATGTCTTTTTTAAATTTATTTTATAGCAACTTAAGTACCCAAAAGTTTTTGGTTTGATTGAATTATTCCCAATTTCAAATGTTTTCAGATCTTTATTAGTGTACTTGTAAGACTTGTAATATAATTACTGAAGAATTATAATCTTAATGAATTAGGTTCTATAATCAAACTAATTAGTCAAATGCAAATACTATAAAATTGAGAAAATATAATTGGTACATTAAGAGTTTGCAGAGGCAGAATTCTGAAATATTGTGTTAAAAATATTCCCTACTCTTTTTTTTTTTGGTTACCTTTATTCAGAGTGAAAATCATCTATTTTGGCATTAAGCAAACTCAGGTATTTGGCTATTTTTTTAATTTAGTAAATGTCTTCTTTACACTTTATAATTTTTATAAAAGAAGTCCTAAAAGAAATGTTGTATGTTTAAAACTAGGTATATAAACTCAAAAAAATAGTATGTATAAGTTATTAAAATACATTTTTTACTTTAATTCAATCAATACAAGTCATTTTTAGCCAACATTTTACAGTCTAAATCAGTTATTTGTAATCTCTTCAGTGAGCGATCTGCTATTTTCTAATAATTTGAAGCACCAAAATTAATTAAGCAAAATACTGAATTATGTGTATTTATAAAAACGTACAATGAATAAATTTGAAACATTTTAAGAGGTTTGTTTACGCTTGTAAATTTACATATGTTAACTTTCTCCTACATATTATGTTAACTCCTACATATTATGTTAACTCCTACATATGTTAACTTTCTATTAATATAAATGCTTATTTGGACTGTTTTACCGATGTTCCCACAGAGCTTATGATCCCATAATTCACTTTTATTCATGATTTAAACAATTGATATAAAGTTGTAAACATTCATATTTGTTTATGCTGAATAGGAGCAAGGATTGATGAATTGGAAGCCAGCAATATTTTTTATTTAATATTTGAGTTGTTTCATTTCAGGTCATTGCTAATATTTTCATTGAATTTTTTTAAAATTCCATATATGGCATTTCCTTTTATTAATTATATTAGTTATTAGTTCTATGTATAGCATTCCTATTAATATAATATTATTGCTATAGAATGTGTGTGTTTTTTTAAATATTTTTGACTGTATTTTTTTATTCTTTTTCATGAACAAAACAGTCCTTTGCGAGGCTTGGCTGCCTTAATCAGGTGCAATATATATATATTTTTTACTGTATTCAAATGTATTGGTTTTTATTTTGTTTCAGTAAAATTTATATTATTTTTATATCGTCATGAAATATTTGACTGCGTAATTTTCTTTCGTGGTTGGAAATTCAAAAAAAAAATTCTGTGCATCATTTATGGTTTTGAGTGAGCTATAGAAATGCGGGATTATAGTATCCTTTTAGAGAAATTATAGTATCTGAATTATAGCAATCATATTTTTAATGATATTGAATGAAATTAATCATAATGAAATTAATCTTATTTTTAATGGCATTGTATGACATTGTATGAAATTCATCACATATGTATGGGTATTAAACAGAACAGGTATTAGGATTTTAAAACAATTAGGTCTTAAAGAAACGATATTTTCTAGCTATACAAAACATAATTAATTAAAATTAAGAGCAATAGTATTCGCTTTGAGCTAACTGGTCTTTGAAAATGGTTACCATAATTTCCTATAAGAATATTACCCAATCATTGTTTTTCAACTATAAAGTTGAAATGAGATATAAAACTAATATAACAATAATTAATAGTAAATAAGTAATATCTGTAAAAACAGTTCCAAAAAATTAACAGAGGATTTTATATAATTAATTGACAGGAAATTATGAAAATATTGATATAATATATATATTAAATTATATGTTAAAAATCAGATTCAAGTATTTTTTGCTAAAATATTTTTTTAAGTATTTCTTTTGATATACAATCAAGAGAGCAAATTTGAATACGAACTATTGTATATGCCGAATGAGCACATTTATATATGAGTTCATTATTTTAAAACGTATATGAATTGCCATTATTTAAAATTAAGCAATGCTTTATATTTTCTTAACAAGAACATCTTTTGCTTTATTTGTTATTGAGAAATTATTAGCAAATAATTGATAAAATCAAATCGAATGAGGTTTATACTATGGAGGGTTTTCTCGAAGTATATATGCCCTGCTGTCTTCATGAAAAGAGAAATGCCTAAAACAAAGAGGACGTTTCATTGCTAAAGCTTCCATATTCCTATAGTGTGATGAAAACGTAGGTGTTCAGTTGCCCCGGGGTTGCAGGTTCAGATATTGCTTTACTGTGTTGTCTCAGTCTGGCATTGCCTTTTAGTAAAAAAATACTGTTTGATTTCCTGCAGAACAAGAATGCAGATATTCATGCACCAATATGGAGAAAAATAGCCTATGTCAAACAGCCCATGGACTTGTTTTTGCTTATTTACAAAATATACTGATAAAATCAGGTAGGCATATATATTCTGATTTGCATTATAATGGTATGTTTGTTTTCGTGAATTTAAATTTACTGATAAAAAGAGGAAATATTACATGGAAGTGTAGAATATCAAGGTTTATAAAACATTACAATAAATTTATCAATGCTTGTAATTTGATTAATCTTAAAACCATCTGAAATTGAATAAGTTAATCTTTTTTTGACGTGAAACAGAGAAAAGAACCGTGAATTTTTAAGAAAGAGCATTTATTATTCTAAATAAGGATTCCATAACAAGGGGCAGTACAAGTCTTTAACCATGCATTTATTCAAGGCTCAGTTGATTGCTAATACATTTCAATAAAACTGAATAACAAACATTAAAAATAAAAAAACGGACCAAAATTTGCAATGCCGTGAATGAGAGGCTAATACTTTTGAAATTACAAATGTTCAAAATCATCTTCTAATTCCATTTACTGGCATTCTGAATTTTAATATGTGTTATCTATACAATAATATTTCTTCTAATAATGGAGTAGTATTAATATACATGTGATAGAGTCTATCTATATGTGAAAGAACACATTACAAATTTGTTAAAACTACCGAGTTTGCAGAAATAAATTTTGAAGTGGGGACAAGTATACTTTTAAAGATTATTTTGTTAAAATTTAAGAAATATTCTGTTGTTCTACTGCTGTATCATTCGAAAATGTTATTAAACAATAACATCCTTTACAAAAATTATTGAAAATAGTTAATTTTCTTTTTTTTTTCAAATTATTTTTATTTGCTTCTGTATTTTGATAATTTTAAATACATTTTTTTGCATATTTTTTATTGTTAAGACATACATATGTTCCATTGTTTTATCAAATATGTGAAGTAATATTTTTTTCTCAATTATTGAAAACTAAAGATGAAAGATTCAATGTATTAGCTACGTAGCTTACATCTTCGATAAGAAAGCGGAAGTCCGTTTCCATGCAAGAAAATACACATCTAGATGATTGATTATCAAAAGTTTTGAGGGATATTTTAAAATCATGAGATGTGACTGAGTTAGAAATATTATACACAACAAACAGAACATAAGAAAAGATATTAAATAGAAATTTATTTTATTTGCATCAGAATGTTAATCAAGTATTTTTGAAGCAATCGTGTTTATCGTGAACTGAAATAATAATAATAAATCTTTACATAATATATAAATTGAAATATTTATTCTCAAAATTTTTGAAATTTTAAATTATAATTATGATAATATTTTAATCTCTTAATATGTTGTAAAATTTCAATTTTTACAAATTTTATATGCCGAAAATATGGATTTGCGTTTCACTGAAGTCGCTTTTAATAAATATAGTTTGTTTTGGATGCCTCCAGAATGACTAAGATTGTATTTTGATTGAGGTTTGGTAAATAAAGAGCTTCTGCTGCCTGTTAGATCAAAAACAGATGCAGCATTATTTTATATGATTTTTAATAAATATATTAAAGACTGAAAAAAACAAACAGAAAAAACTCAAAAATGCTTTTTAGAATGTAGCTGGAAGAATTTATTTTTATTTTTATTTTTCTCAAAGTTTAATTAGTCAAAACAAAAATCATAAGCACATTTGTAGTTAAAAACACAAATGAAACTTGAGTAACAATGGCTAACACGAGAAAAACTTGAAATATATAAAAAATAATTTAAGACATTACAGTAATGGTTTCACCTAATTTTTAAAAATTAAATAGTGGTCAATTGGTATGTTTAAAAAATCGATGTTCTAGAAAAAAATTCCAGCAGAATTACACTGGGGTTCTTATGCTACTATTCATAGAGAAACGTACAAAAAGATTGCAAGTGAAATTTTTATAAAAATTTTATTTAGTAGCACTCCATCATTGATCAATTAAAAGCTTTATAATTTCTACATTTGTCCTAACGTACCCTTTAACTTATTAGGTGCAGATATGTTGAACTATTCGAACGTATATTACAACTATTCAAAATTTATTGATGGTTTTTAACTAAGATGAATTAGTTTTAGTCTGAATTGTTGCGAATCATATTCATTGAACTAGTTTCGATTATGTTTTAGGAATAAAAACAGTATATTGTTAACAGTTTATTGTTATACATAATGTAACACTATATTGTTGGGAAGAGAAAAAGTCTATTGTTATACATAATGTAACACTGTGTTGTTGGGAAGAAAAGCAGTTTATTGTTATACATAATATAGCACTATATTGTTGAGAAGAAAAACAGTCTATTGTTATACATAATACAATAATATATTGTTGAAAAGAAAAACAATCTATTGTTACACATAATGTAACACTATATTGACGGGAAAAAAAACAGTCTATTGTTATACATATTGTAACAGTCTATTGTTGGGAAGAAAAACAGTTTATAGTTATACATAATATAATACTATATTGTTGGGAAGAAAAAAACTATTACTGTCTTTGTAGACGGTTGGGTAAAGTCTTTTCATGTATAAGGGTGTAGTCAATTAATGATGGAAATGTAGTCCACAGCTTTTACTAATTTAAATATTTGTTTTTATCAGAGGTTTGTTTGCTTTCAGTGAAATATAACCTTAAATATTTAATATACCAACTTGAAAATGATTGGTCATCTGGGATAAGTCAGGATGTATTAGTCATTGGAACGCCAGTAAAAGTTCTAAGACCTTTTTTACAATTTTGGATTAAGAAATCGTCTAAACTAAGACTGTAGCTCCTCGAGGATATTCAACGAGGATCAAAGAGCTCTCTACCTTTCTCTGTTTCTCAACAAATCTCACTTGACTGTCTTCTTAAACACAAAAGATTTAGTAGCCAAAAATCAGTATTGTACACATCCACCCGAATTGGATGCTAGAATTTTGAGAAGGATGTCTATAAGAAATAATAAAAATATACATAATGTTATGAATTTTGAGTCTATTAGATATAAATTTTCAAATAAATATTGTAAATCTTTGTAATTAGTTTAATTGAATAAAGTAAGTTGTAATGGAATCGTGCGTCAGCTTGAAAAGACTGTTCTAAAGAGAATTTCAATAGAAGATCGCTCTATTTGACTAACTTGGTGATGTGGATGTGTTGGCAATATGATGAGATCACTAACGGATTTTAGTAAACGCTAAAATGTGTAGTGGAAGATAAGTAATAATTTTTTTTCTTAGGGAACGTTGTAAAAATTTCCACACTCGCCTGGAGTGAGGGTTCTGTTTCTGCACGTTTCGGCTACTTTATAGGTTCAGTTCAGAGAGAAGCTGCGTAAGTTAGCTTAGCTTGGCAGAGCGTATTTTTCTTTTTGCATCCGTTCTAGCAGGAGCTTTGTTGTTACCTGTAATTAGCTGATTGAATAGGATTAATTTGCTGAGTATTTATAGCTCATATTGTGTATATTTAGTACAAGTTTCGTAGACAATAAAGTCTCCATTCTTTAATCGTTCTTGTGTGAAAAGTTTCGTAAAAATATATAAGAATTCCTCTAAATTTAAATGTTTAATTTTATGAAATAAAAATGAATAGTTTTAGTGGATTGAGCAGTATTAAATATGAATTGTTTATTTAAACCATGTTTTAATTTACAAACCATATAAAATTCTATAGAAATGCCCAAAAATAATATGTAATATCGAATAATTATTTGAAGGAACTGATTGATAAACTATTTAACAGAATGGAATTAAGTTTTGTGCATATGCATTTATAGATATGGTAAAGGGAATGTCAAAAGATAATTCTCACAAAAAAATACCTAAATAAATAAAATAAAAAATTAATAAAAAATTAATAAAAAAGTCACTGCAATATCCTTAAAAAGTGTCATCATAAGAGCAATAAATTGAACTTCAGAAAAAAAAGGAATTAATAGTTATAATAAAATTAATATTTAAAATAAAAGGAAAGGAATTTTACAAACTTTCGTTAACTTTCTAGAAACAAAAAGTTGCAGAAATTAGTGATAAACTGAATGAAACTCATTGATAATATTTATTTATTAATCAACAATTTAAAAATGTACTTTTAATGCGCTGTTATTATTTTTGTATGTAAAACATTGCAACTTCCCTTTCTGAATTTTACTGTAGATGCTTTCAAACAGGGATGCCTTACATTACATTGGAGTACAGAAATTACAAAATATTAACTTTTGGCATGAATATAGAATTTTAATTGATTTTTTTAAATCTTTCATGGTGTATAATTTAGCTTTTAATTCCTGGTATGTGGTTAATAGTATCCAAAAACATAATTTCTGTTTTAGATGTGTTTTTTAAAAACCGAATGAAGCTAAAATTTGAGACAGAACTATACTTGAAATTATTACAATATCTCAGAATAAATGTGATATATTTAAGTTCTCGTGTTTTTAGAATTATCACGTTTGTATGCTTCTGAAAGTACAGATCGATAGACGAGTCCATTCCCTGTTGGATTAGGTTAAAAACTCTATAGATATCTGCACAATTAATATGAAATACGTGCTCATAATTCTATCTTTCTACAATTTATCATTTGGTATTTGTATTAACTTTCATTCAAATAGCCCGACAAAGGATCTTCCTCAGATAAAGTTTTACTCAAACCCAGATAGAGACCTGCAAAATGGTGTAAAGAACATATGCCGATTTTCATCCGTCTATATCAAAGCATGTTTTATATATCTTTGTCACAGACAGAAATATAGACAGGAAATATGACATTTCTTGAAAAAAAGAAATGTGTTTTTCTAACTCAGGGAGGTCTAAAACTCGGAGATACGTCAAAATGTCGAGTTCGAAGTTTTTGATGTTTACTATATACTTTCTATTTTATGTATTTGAAAAATAAAAAAAGGTAAGAAATTCATATTACTTTTGCGATGTTCACCGTATTTGTAAAAGCATGCTCTAATTAGTCCTCATTTATTTTAAATCTGAATTTAAAAGATTCATTAACAAAAATGAATGGTATTTCACTCAGCAATAGGTTACATTATAACAGATCGGGTCACTAATGATAACAATGAATGATTTAGCTTTAGAAAATAAACAAGATGAATAATTTATCCATTGAAGTATCAAAATATATATTAAATAGAAAATGTAAATTTAACACAGTTTCAGACTCCAGACAGAAACGAGTAAGAGAAATACTTCTAAAACCGTATTTACAATTCACTAATATCCAAAATAATAATAATAAATAAAGTAAAAATATTATCAAGATTCAACTAAAAAATAATATATTTCATCAACAATCACTCTGCCATCTTTCAATGTTAAGACTTCCAAGAAATTGCGAATCAAAATGATAATAATTCATTAAAAAATTTAAATGAGCAAAGAAAGGTAGATAATGCACTTAAAAAGGAGTCATGATAACAATCGCATTGTTACATTCATTTCCTCTCTTTCCTTTTCAAAAAATTGAAAACTATTCTTCTCTGATCCTCACTTTATTTTATTTACATAATAACAAGAGTTAGCGCTTTTAAGTTTGAAGAATGATAACGAAGAGGATTTTTTGGTTTTGAGTGCTTTTGAATTGCATCAAGTATTTTCATTAAGCAAAAGTTTATTTATTTTCTTTAATATCTTTGGAAATGCATATTCAGCGTTTAATCGACTTAGAATTATTTATAATAACCTAATTTAACAATATTATGATTCTTATTTTTCAATTGTAAACATGCCATATAAATTCAAATGTAATAGGAATTTGAACTTTATTCTGAAAAGTTAACAAGTCCTCCTTTGTAAACGTATACAGGAACTGAAAATGGAGTTTTTATTTTAAATTCATTTTTTAGTGTCTACTTAATTACATATTGCTTGCTTGTCTAATTGTAACTTTATTTCCAGTTTTTGATATAAATAAAAGCACAAATAATTTGAATAAAGGAATTTTGTTATAACTATGTATTCTACCGATAAAATTTTGCTATGAAAAATTCTCATTGGTCGGTATACGGTTTTAGTTCCTGGTCATTTTATTCAGTGGTTTAAAACTTCTAATCTTAAATTATTTTGATTTAATTTTTAATTTGGAGATTAAATATGGGATAAGAAATTAACAATATAAACTTTACTAAATGCCCACTTGGAGAAAAAAATGAAGCATTCTTATATTTATGAGCTGTAAATAAAAAATGCATTTTACCTTTATTTTCAACATGTTTGGATATATTTTTAGTTCAAAAATTGAAATTTAAGCTAAAATGTAATTTTAAGAACGTTGCTTATCTTTGAAAATATATTTATATCTAAGTGAGCAAAATATATTTTCTTCATTGCAAGTATATTTATTATTGTAAAATATATTTGCTTTATTGCAAATACATTTAACATTGCAAAATATATTTGCTTCATTGCAAATATATAACTTTATTTCAAATATATTTAATATTGAAAAATATATCTGCTTTATTGCAAATATATTTAATATTGAAAAAATATATCTGCTTTATTGCAAATATATATTTTTATTTCAAATATATTTATACGAAATTTATCTTTGATAAAATAAATGTTTTGAATATTTTTAAATTTATTTAAAAGTATCCGTTTGTTATTCTTACATATTTTAAAGCAATAGAATGTAAGAAGTTTTCGTATATGCATTAGAATTGTTGAGCAATTTCGAAAAGGAATATTTTTAAAACATTCTATGCATAAACGAGAACGATTATTTAACCATCAGAGATTATTTACTATATTGAACACAATCCAGAATTTTTATTTAAAATATTTTAACTAATTGCAATGTGAAATATGATGAATTGAAAGTTTTAAAAATTTCATTTTGGTAGAAGTCTTACCTTGTATATTTTTCATTTTTTTATGTTCAAAAGTTACTGAATAAAATCTTTGTTTTGAATATCTAAATACTCTAAAAATAATTTTTATATGGTAACAAGATAATAATTATACATTGTTAGATACTATTATACACTATTATGAAATACTCTTTGTCTTGTTACAAAAGACTTTTACATATGATTTAACAGCTTACGTGATAATTTTGTTAGAACAGTTTTTATATGTTAACTATTTTTCTTCTCTTTACCAGTCTCTTCTTTTTTATGCAGAATACCTACTAATACCAATAATTTCCCGAATTCATTTTAAGATGTGTGATATTATGAGATTTGTGAATGCGTCATAAAAAGGGGTTGTGAAAGCGAATGTGATACGTCTGTAGCTAAGACGAATGTCTTGGCCCTGAAAAGTTGATACTCGTACAGTTGACGCAACTGAAAACAAGAGGTTCACCGTCAGGTTACAATCGCTAAATGCGTCAGTCAGCTTGTCAATAGCAAGTGCCATTAGAAACAATAAAAACACGAATGCAAGATTTTATTCAAATTTTGCTCTCTCATCAAAAGCATTGTTTTATTCCAAAAAACACACAGCAGAAATAGAACAAAAACTAAAAAAAAACCCTTTATATACAATATTAAATCTTTAATCTTTGCTTAAGTGGGTGAATCATTTTTTACAATAAGAGATATAAGATTTAATTGAATATTTCCTTATAAGCAATAGCACTGAATCTAGAAATAAAAAATCGTAATTGTAAAATAACATACTTTGATCCTGAATTTTTAACATTAACCAATGTAGAAATGAAATAGTTTTTAACAGTGTTTTTAAATTATTCTCTGGGGCCATTTAGCTCAAAAAAGTGTTAATATATAATTTTATTTAAGATCTATTAAGATTTAATATCATCTCTCTTAAGATAAAATCATTTTCATAATAATGAAGGTTGATTAAGTTTATAGTTCTTGGCATTTTCAAATCTAAGCCAAGCATATTGATTTAAGATTAAGAAAATATAAAAAATCCAATAAACAGACAGTTAACTATTAGAAGAAAAAGTTCTTTTTGATTCATTGATCAGATGAAATAATGAACTTAAGTTTCATTTTATTGTTGCTGCTTTTTTATAAGGGTTATACTAATTTTTTTTATTAAAAAACTACTGAAGAGAATGATAATTCACGTATAATTGATAATCTATAGAATACAAGAGTAAAATTAAGGTATGGTTACTCTGTGCTGATAGATTGGATTAAAATCCATTATAAAATTTTAAATGAATTCTATTAAAATATTAATATCAATACAATAGGTAGTGATATATATTAATAAATAAAATAAATAATGAAAAATGTTGCAAAATAAAATAAATATTATTAATAAAAGATATTTTATCAATATGTATGAAAAAATTGGAATAAACATGAATAAGAAAGGAACGTAAAACTAAATTTCCTCCCACAAGTAATGACAAATTTTGGGAAAGAAATCTAGTCTAAGTTAAAATATGCAACTAACGATTTCTATTTATAAAAAAATCAAAATTTTCTATATTGTAAATGTAAATTTTAAAATCAAATTTCATTTATATGATATTTTATGCTATTCCTCGAAAACAAGAATTCTTGTTTTGGAAAAATAGCAAGTTAGAAAGTTAGTTGCATAACTTCATAGTTTTAATACAATGAAAGAAAAGATCGTATATTTGAAATTTACTACGGTAAAATATTATTTTGACTTCTATTAAAAATATGTTCTTGTAAAACATATTCAAATAATTGACATGATTATAGCGAAAGTAAGGTTTCCTGGCTTAAATACCATGCGTAGTAAAAAAGTTATCCTAATTAAAATTAAAATTTTAAAATCCTAAGTAATTCAAATTATAAAATCCTAAAATTTTACTTGTTGCTGTTATTCTCGTGTTCTTTATAACGGGAGGATGGGTCTGAGGGTATGAAACCCCCACGTACTTGAGGGCAGAAGTCCGACTTTTAGCTTACACACATCACAAACTTTTTTTGCTTTTCGGACTAGAGGGATGCCTCCCTCATGCATTTCAATCATTCATCCACAGATCGTAATTTAGATCTGGAACAAAGGAACAAAGAATGATCACCTCTGACCCAATATTTTCCAGTGGCATTACTCCTTATATGGAGGACTTTGTGTTCATGTCAGATTTCACATACACGCACGCACGCACGCTCTCTCTCTCTCACACACACACACTCACACGTAAAGTCTTCAGCTGGCGGGTTCGAACTCGTACCCGAATCGCAGAGATGCGAATCCAACACTCTAACTACCAGGCTATTGAAACCCCAAGGTATTAGTAAAAATACTTTTTTAAAAAAACTTTAACATTAAAAAAATTTAATTAAAATTTTCAAGTTTAAAATCCCTTATGCTTCCAAATTAATTATCATATTTAATTTTTTGCATGGAAGATTACTATTTGACTACAGTTTATATATCCTGCATAATTTCGAAACTTGGTGTCCTTTCATATTTCCTTCCGTTTAGTAAGTTTAAGTAAAACAAATACAATTAAAGTCGTAAGAAGTACTGCAAGTTCATATTTGCTAATCAAATATTTAATTATTGAAGAATAAAATTCTTTATACCAAAAAATACGACAGTTAGACTTTACTCTTTCAAAAAAATAATTTTTCTCCGGATCAAGCAATCCACTTGGAAAGATTAACGCTGAATTTAAATTTCAGAAGCGTACGCCATTTTTCTTTGCAAAGCCTTTCCGGGGACTCTGTTACGCTGAGACATATGCGACGCATCTTTTCTTTGGGGGGTGTGGGGGTGGACGGAGTAGCGGCAGCAGAAGGAATTTATTCCCTTCTTTATCCTTCAAATTCACATTGCTACTGAACGTAAAATTTTATAAAATTCTCTTTCCTTTGGCCGGGGGTTACAGAAGACAGAGAAAAAATAAACTAAAACAAATTCAGAAAGAAAAAAAAATGAAAGTTTACATTGAGTAAAAAACGTACAGAAAAGGCAAAGAAAACATGGATAAAGTTACAAAGTCGGCGAAGGACCAAGAAGATGAGTTTTTGGCCTGAAATAAGACGAGAAATGTCGCTTGTACTAGAAGCTCATATTGCAGTACCTCGAGGGTGGAAAAATCCGAGAATTTGCATAGGTAATATTGGGCAAGCTGCTCAATGCGTTCTGGGTTTCATTTTACCATTTAAAACCCTCGGGCTGCCGTTGTGTTTTTTTCATTAAAATTTTCCTAACTGATCAATTTTCGGCGCATTTATTTCTCTTTCAGGAAAAGATAATGCAATTTAATGAATCGAAATAAATCCTTTTTCTAGAGAATGATTTCTAGAGTATAATAAAGACAGTTAACTATTAAAGGAAAAAATTCTAATTCTTCTTGATAACCTAATTGTATATTTTTAATAAACTCTTTTGAAGTAATACAACGCACTGCTCTCTACTTTTGAAGGCAATTTTTAAAGATATTTTTAGTTTGATAGCCATTTCCGTTATTTGGGATTTAAAAAAATTCCATATTTGTTCGGAGAGTTGCAAGTCTTAGACACACAGGAATAAATTGATTTGTAGAGACAATAACACATTATAAATTTAAGCAATATTTATTTTTTTATTTCTTTCTTATTAATTTCTGTGAGAATTGTTTTATTAATTATAATTGAAAGATAGAATTTTAAATAATATTCAGATTATGCTAGCTATTATTACGTAAAAAAATTAAATCTATTTAGATTTCGTCATTTTTTAGTGGTATTTAAGAATGTCGTTGTCAGGAAAATAATGAAAATAATACAACGATTTGTGAATACTGAAATAGGAAAATGTATAGCTCCGAAAAGACGACACCGGATATACAATATATCTTTCGATTAAGTACTCAAGAAATTATTGCATTTTTGATGTATACAATATTTGATTATACAAATATTGATGTATACAAATTTCGATATATACAATATTTTGACTTGATATATACAATATTGATAAATTATATATATATAATATTAAGAAGAACATTTCTTATTATTTTCTAATCAACAAAATTCGTTTACAAATAACCTGTAGTACTTTAACCTGAGCAAGTTAAAAATTCAATCCAAAATTATATCACCTAAAAATTATATTCTGAAAGACTTATATTTTATTAAAATATTTTGTTGAAAAGGTATCATGAAAATAAACAATTAATTAAACAAGCATTCAATACTTTATCTATCTCTAAAACTGTTTTAAATGTGAAATTTCGGATGGAGGAAGGGATGATGTTAGTCCATCACACCACAACAGTTAAACAAAATTGGACGAAATTTAGTACAGGGATATATTATAGATTAGAGTAGAGCATAGGCTGCTATTTATTCCAGTTAGTTGAGTGGTTAAATGTTTTTATTAATTAAAAACTAATTTTCAGACATAACCTCTTCATTTCTCCACCGCCAAATGTGTAAGACTTCACCCCCCCCACCTTAATAAAGGTTAGGCTTAACTTGTTTTCGACTGATTATTTCACACCGATTCTATTTATTTTCTTAATGTTTGCCACATTCGCAATTAAACATTGTTAATTCTTAGATTTTTCAGATTTATTTTGAAGTACTTTTGAATTGAAATAAAACCAAATAAAGGAAATAAAAAAATTCTAATCAACATTGCGTTGCCCCAATTGGTGTCAGACCATCAATTCTCATATGTACACATCAAAGTTTTCATTCTTACGAAGTAGCAGGTAAAAGATAGTTGCTTTTAAATTAGAAAAAAAATGAAGTTTGAGCTTAAACAAACAAACAAAAAAAATCATTGAAATTGAATTTTTTTAGCTAAATACGAGCTACATTCAAAACTGATAAATTATAGAATCTGAGAATCTCTGAAAAAAAATCTAAAACTTTATCCCAGACAAAACAGGAAATACCATAAATAAATGATTGCTATACCTATTATTTATATATATCACAGGCGTAGATATCACGGACAGCAACCATATAATATATCCTCCCCTCCTCCAGGTATATAAAACTTTGTCATATATTCTCACTGCGCACATTTTCTCATTCCTCACCTTCCATTGTTTGACTTGATTTCTAAAAAGAAACTATTATCATACATCTAAACCAAAATAAAAAATAAATATTTTGCCTGCCATTTTTTAGAAGTTTATTAAAATATATCTAATACAGAATTTCCAAAGTCTGCAGCTTTTATTAGAAATTTTTCTTACTAAACAGTTAGATATATATTATCATGTTAATTTTTAACGTTAAGATATGGTAAACATAAAAATAGGCATTTAAAATCTCAAGCAGTGTTTTTTTTTACAAATATTTTAAGTATGAAGTATATGCAACTAAGTAGAAACTTTGAGAACAAAAGAAAAGTTATAAACCCGTTAGTTTCATTGACAAATAAAATTTTATCATCCCTTCTAAAGTCTATTCGAATCCATAATGAAATCAGGTTCTTCTACTAACTTACTTTTGTACGAACTTTCAAATCCTTTTAAAGTATTATCCATCTACAAAGCGTATATTAAATTAACATAGTCTTTGTAGAAAATACATAAAGACGAATCTTTACAATACAGGCGAACTGAAATGAAATCAAAAGAAAATTAACAGAAAGAGAAAGCATTATTTCATTTCAAAAGTAAACTCGAAAACTAAAGAAATGTTTTCAAGCTCTGCCATTAAGTCAAGTCAAAAATAATTAATTCTGTATTTTTTATAAGCGATTTCTTTTCTTGAAAAATTCTTCGATATTTTTTCTTGGGAATTTATATGAAACTGTTCTATCTCATTTTGTAAATAAGTTAGTATTTGTTCTTTTTAATATGTATTCAGTTTGTTATATATCTTTTTTATGGAAATGGTTGAAAATGTGGTGGATTTTTCATTTAAATATTTTTTCTCCATATGTAACTTCCCGCCCAAGATTTCTTATTATATTCTATTTTAGTAATTTGATTCCCAAGAACGTTTGTTCAAATTCCTTGACAGATTTCTTTTTGCATGAATGTCTAAAAGGAAAATTTTTGTGGAAATAGTCTCCGCAAAAACGATGCCCCGAGGTTCGTCATTACTGCTGTTGCCACTATCAATTTTTGCTATACGAATGGAGAAAAAATCTATTTCTTTTTCAGACACTTTTAAGAAAACGGTGTTTTTTTTATCTACTGTAACAATGGCAAGGAAAATTTATTTTTTAAAATGAATTATGTTTTGGTTTAATATATATGTTTTACTGTTGTATGACACATCGGATTTTAAATTTTTCAAATCTTCAAAGGAAATGGATTTAAAATTAATAAACTGATATTCTAACATTGGGAGATATTTGCTTTGGGAATATGTATAATCTGTATTACATAGATACATATTTATTTAATTCCTTATAGCCATATTTATTACAATGCCCTAACTCTGGATGAATATATGTTATGAAGAAATGCAAATTTTGACTTTCGTATTATATACGATGATAATATGAGAAAAAATTATTGAACTAGATAAATCAAGAGTAAAATTCCTATAATGCGATTTAAATTACTGATATTATAAGAATTTTTATGCAAATTTTGTGTAGAATATCAAGGAATAATAACTTATCAGCGAGCTTCATGAAGTGAGCAATTTATTAGCATATTCGGTAATAGTTAAATTAAGCTGTGATGTGTTTTTAAATGAAACGGAGGCTATAACTATATGCAAAGAAACTTTATTATTGCAATCAATATTTATGTGGAACGGTACAAATAATTAGCACTTAAATTGAAACACCAAATACAGAACTTAGGAAGTAAGTGAATGTCTTCAATGTAGACTTCAATGCAGAAACTCATAAGTTCCAGACGGATCCAGTTACTTAGGCACTCACTGTCCACAAAATTAGCCATAGCCAAATCGTTGTGGACTCGTTGATGCATATTTACTTTGTTAATCGTCTATTAAATAGAAATTTCAAATGTGGTGAATGAACCTGTGGCGCACAACTAAAATTGTGGCATCGTTGGTCACAAGAAGCGTCTGTTCAGAGTGAGGCAAGTCCGTGATGTTTACTCATCCCTCCTCATACCGCTATGATCACCGGGATTTGATGTTCTGCTGCTATTTGTATACTTCTTTCATCCGGTGAAATATTTGTGAAATGTGTTGCCTTTCTACGAGAAGAAATTGCAACTTATGTTTTTTTT
>JAOUZG010045189.1:1538017-1591484 GCA_026289955.1 Argiope argentata | reverse complement strand
TTTTTTTTGTATTAATCTGGAGGATTCCACCATAAAGGAATTGTAGAACCAATATTCTAGAGATAAGTATATGATAAGTATAAGTTGTTGATTGCGCATGCGTAATTGAGAATAACCCATGCAATCTATAACACATCATATTAACACATTAAGAGTGAAATTTGATACATTGCTTCTGTAACTAATATCTGATTTTTGTTGGCCTTAGTAATAGTAAAAGAACTTAAAAGCCATTTAAAATTCTGAACTAGGTAGCATGTAACGGCTACTCGTAATGTTAAAAACAATTATTGGCTAAAATAAAAGCATATTTTAAACTTTACATGTGAACTAATTAATATGTGTTTCATTTGTCATTTTCATTGTCAAAGTTCATTTACTATTTGTATCGTTTCATGCATTTTACATTGTTTCATTTGTTATCTCATGTGTTCATTTGCTATTCATAACGTTAAAAACAATATTTTTCCCTAACATAAAAACAGGTTTTTAACTTTTACTCGTAAACTAACTAATAAGTGTTTCATTTATCATTTTCATTGTCATTTTTCATTTGCTAATCGTAACATTTTTTTATGAATTGGAAATTGTTTCATTTGTTATGAGACGCGTTCATTTGCTATTCGCAAATTTAAAAGCAATGTTTTGGCTAACATAAAAACATGTTCTTAACTTTGGATGAACTATATACGCTTTTAATTTGTCATACACATTTTCAGGACTTATTCTAGGTCTTATATAAAAACTTTTAGACTTTAAAAAATATTTTATGCATCTACCGGATAATAAATGTTCAATATGAAACTGCAGCAATTCAATAACATCACATTACTTTCATTTTTTAAAGAAATTATATTTAAAAAAATAAATTACATATTTCTTCCGTTCTCTGATATTGATTTTAAATTGATGAAAAGTTATCTTTATACACACAGGGATTGGATGTGACTTGATAAATTACTTATAGCTTTGGTCACACACTCTGAATTTTCAGTTTCATCCGTTAACTCAACATTTATACATTTAATATGCAATGAAAGCAAACGTTTAAATTAGGACTTATACAGCAAAATTAAGTTTTACATTTTCTGATTTGTGTTTATCTCAGACAGAAGAAGAAAGTTTATTTGTGTCCCTCATCCTGCGCAGAAATTTCTTTGTGATTAAAAAGGCAATTTTAATTATGATAACTAAATAAAAATTAGTTCAGAAATATTTCTGAAATTTCAGAGAATGAACAAATTATTTCATTTCCAGTCAAAAAATATTTCAGAACTACAATCATTTTAAGAAATAATAGTAGACGTGAGCTAAAAAAACAAGTGATTTGCCAATCAACACTGAAAAGAGCTCAGACATAAAATTTAAAAAACAAACAAACAGGGTCCGCTATGTCCTTCTTTTATAAATGATAATCTAAGTTTTAATTAATAAGTCTGTCGAGTGAAATTAATTTTTAGAAAAATGACGAGATTTCTCGTTTGCTTAGATTAGAAACAGCTAAGTGAAGAACAAGTTCCATCATTATCTAGAAACATTTGCGCTTCCCGAAAAAAGCAAGAAACAAAAGCGAATTCAGTGCCATATCTGATAGACATTGAAGGGAAAGGTTTTTATGCTAATAGGACATCCGAACGTGCATAATGATCTGTTACAATAATCCTCTCAGCTAATCCAATTTCCAGAGAGATATTTTTCACGACAGACTCACAAAAACGGAAACCATGTCTCTAAATCCAGTCAGCTCACACAATAATTATCACAAATGGAAGTTGCCTTGGGGAAAGCAGAGAACATGCCGTAAATCCCCTTAGTTCCTTCCTAATTGCATTTGTATGTAAAAAATGACATTATGAAACTCAAAAAGAAACGGGAATTACTTGAAAAAAAGGAAATTATTTGAAGACCTAAGCGCGCAAGATAAAATGTTCACGATGATGATGGTGATTATTATTAGTCACCCTCGCATTAGACCTTTTTCTAATTTTCAACGTCTTCTGGTGATTTTTATGAAATCTCGCATAATAATCCACGTGTACAATTTTTTGAGAATGAAAATTTGCCCTTGTTTATTGTTTGGGAGAATATTTCTATATTATTATAAAAGATACTCCGCAAAGTTTAGGTAGATACAGATAATAAGCACTTTCTTGTTTCTTTCTTTCTAACATGGGATTTTTCTTATTTTTTAAATAAAAAAATATTTCTGATTTCATGTTAAGAAATTTTATTTTAACGTTAATACATGCAGAGAAATCCTGTTACAACTTTTTAATGTTTATTAAATGGAAATTTATTATTATGTTTATTAGAGAGTAAATTGTTATATTTATTAAATGGAAAATTGTAATCATATTTATTAAAAGGAAAATTGTTATAATATTTATTAAATGGAAAATTGTAATCATATTTATTAAAAGGAAAATTGTTATAATATTTATTAAATGGATAATTGTAATAAGAATTATTAAACAGATAATTGTTATTATGTTCATAAAAAGGAAGCTTATTAAATGATTGTCATATTTAAAACTTAATGTCAAAAAATTTGTGAAGAAAATCAGTGGATATTTAATTTTGTAATTTTTAAATTATTATATTTTTGAAGGAATATATAAAAATTTTATTGTAAAATATAACTTTCAGATTTTACTCATTTTAGTTTCAAAAGTGATTTTTCTGTTAATTTTTTAGTAATTACTTTGAAATTTAGTACAACCGAAGACAAATAGGTGCTAAACGTATTTCTCCATCGTTAAGTATAATTACCATTATACGGCTAAATCCTTTGATATATGCATTATCTATCCAAATTTTGAACTCTTCATTTAAGTAGAATGGAAAATCAAAAGTCAGAAGCCAAATTATATTGTTTTGGTCCTGAAAATGACATTAATTTAACTTAGCTAAACATTGTTTAGTAATTTCTCTTCAAATAACTTTTATTTCTCTGAAATCTAAACAAGGTTATTTTAATGCTCCTAATTCAGTAGAAAATAACGACACACACACACACACACACACACACACACACACACACACACACACACACACACACACACACACACACACACACACACACACCCACACACACACACACACACACACACACACACACACACACACACACACACACACACACACACACACACACACACACACACACACACACACACACACACACACACACTAGATAGATAGATTTAAAACACTCATTTTAAATATGAAATAACAATAAAATATACACACGCGCATGCATATACTCACTGAAGTGCCAAAAATATCAATTACTGACAGATCTTCTTTGACTTTGACAAGCGCAGCAACTAGAAGCATCATGGACTTTCATCGAAATAATTTGAAATTTAGGGTTCATAACTACTGAGACTTGCTGTCTCAATAAATGTCGATAATTTCAGAAGTGTTGTCTGTGCAGGTTTTTACTAAAGAACAAACTCTCAATTATTTCTCATAAATGTTCAATGAAATTAGTGTCGAGCAATCAAGTTTACTCATCACTTGATGGAACTTCCCAAAAGGCTGTTCAAATCATTTGCGAACGATTGTACATTGTTCATTGTTTACATTGTTCATTGTTATATTGTTCATTGTAAACATAGCACATTGTTTTCCTAAAAAGTTCTATAGTTGTATAGGTACATGAAGTTCATTAAAGAATATTAGCGGTCTCCAACTAGCTGAGCATAATGATATCCGATTAATAATCGGTTTATATGGATTAGAAACAAACGCATGTGTAAATCCAGCTCATCTTATTTTGTTGCCACCATCAGCTTGCATAGGACCTTGTTGATAATGTGGGTCCATAAGTTTGTGGTGTCGGTTCCATACACTAACGTTATCATTATCTCTTTTCCAACTGAAATTAAAACTCATCTTACAAGAAGAAACTCTGAAGGTGATGTGATATCCTACTGTTAGTAAATGAGTCCTGTTGGTCTCCTACTGCCATAGACCATTAAGATCATATTTATCTTCATTGTTCTACATAAATACTATCGTATGTCCCAAATTTATTCTTATGGTTATTTTATGCAATGTTGCTTATCTGTTAGCACTGTCAGTACGATTCTGGTCTCGGTAATTCTGCGCAAGTGACAAAGCATTGTTCATGGTGAAAGATTACGTTTGAAATTAAGTATTTTAAACACTGTCTTTATTCTGTAAGTATATAAATGTTGAAATACCTACCAAAATTTGAAATGTATATATCTTTAATTATCATTCCGTGTCAACTATTTTTATAAAATTTCCGTCCTACACTCAATCATTGGAATGCAAATAAAAGTTCTACCAATGCTCCTTCCAATTACACGTTTAGTACGCGATACTATTGCTCAATATGTATATTTGAATTTTACTATCTTGCAATTTTGAGTGCTTCCTTTCCGCATTGTATATATGTTATGGTAAATGTAATTAATCAAATGATTATCATATCCGATGTTTATAATTGTATTTTCTGTAACACGCATCCACAATTCATAGTATGAACCTGTTTTTTAGATTAGCTAATTTGCCAATTCACCTTTTTGAACACCAAAGGTGTATCTACCTCACGCCGAGCAACACTGCATGCTATTAATTTCATGTTTATTTTTTCTTTCTCTCCATATTTGTACTTTGTTTTATGATTTTTATCATGTATTTATATTTATATATAGATGAATGACGCGTTTTTTTATAAATCGTAATTAACTATTGTTTGCTTTTTCTAAGAAATTTGCAGTATGTTCGTATATTTTTGCTTACCATTCACTTACCATATGTTATTAACAATAAGAATACTACTTTTATTTTAATATATAATGATATTTAAAAAAGACAAATAATATTCTACAGTGTACATTAAAAAAGAACTGTTAAAACATATTTTAAAAATCAGACAATAACGAAAAGCCTACATGGAAAAAATAATGTCCAATAACATTTACGAATCAGATGGATTATATTCAAATACTAAAAACAGATATAAAATAAGCTAACTTTGAATTTAATTGTTCAATTCTTGGAGGATTATCTGAGTGTTTAATTTGTATACTTAATATATCCTTTTATTCATTACTTCTTTATGTATCTACCAAAAATATTTGTCCTTGAGTAATAAAAAATGTTCAATGTTTTTTTTTTTTTTGAATTTAAAATTTTTATCTCTCTTTTACTTTAAGCAACGAAACTAAAATGTAATATCGATATTTCCATTTACTTTACTTGAATTTGATACTTACTTGATATTTACTTGAATTTGATACTAGGAAAGAAATATTTATTTGATATTGTCCAAAAAAGGAGATTTAATTGAATTGAAGATTTAGACTGGGATATATTACTTTTTATTTTGGTTTAAAGGAGCATAAATATTATTTTAATTGCAATTACGCCTTTTTCATATAATTTATACATTATTAAATTATATGGCGAGTTGAAACAAATGACGAGCATCAGAACTTGATGGGCCACAGGACGGCGATTCAGAGCATCTGATTTAGCGTGTCTCTGACTACCGTGATGTGCTTATCGTTAGATTAGATTTATTTGGCGTTTATGGCGGAGGGTCATTACTTGGCCAGACTGAGTTTAATGCAAGGAAATAAAATTACATGTAACATTCAGACCGGGTTATAAGATGTGCATATATCGAAAGGCCTCTCAACTTTTGGGGAAAATTGATGTATCCCCAGTTTTTCTTCTGTTTTGCCTTATTTGCAAGGTAGTATGCTAAAATACTTGCGCTTTCACAAGTATCAAGCTCAAGAACTTATTCAAATTAAAATCGTATTGTTTAAGTTATTAGAGGAATTTTTATAGGATTTTTGATTGCATTTAACATTCTTGACAAATTCTTTATTAAAGCGTTTGGATTATGTAAGAATATAATGAAACTGATTTTCGTCTTTTTTTAAAAAATGCTTTTAGAATTTAAAGTAATCTAATTCATTAATTATTTTAAAATCCTATAAATTAAAGAAATGTGAATTAAATAATTTTTATTTCCTTTTGACATAACATTTTTGGGTAAGTGGCTATTAAATAAAAAAAAATAAAAAACTTGTTTAATGTCTTTAATTTGTTGAAATCAATTTTGGAGAATTTGGTAAAGGAAGAAAGGGGAAATGAAACTTTCAGCAGTTAAAGTTCTTGAAAATTTTAATTCAGATTTGATTATATCATTTTGTTGAAAAAATCGATTCCAGGATCCGTATTTGTTATATTTCAAATAAAAAATGCATCATTAAAAATAATACCCATTCTTTCAAAATTACTACAACTAGAAATAAAGACATTCTTCCGGTCGTGGTTTAACTGTAAAAATACTCACTGCTATGATTAAGACACTACAAAGTCATCTAGTCTTTATACCCCTTCTGTAGCTTATCTGTGAAGTTTCGAATCAGCTTGTAGAGGATTTTATTTTTCCTAATTACATTATTCTGAGCTTTGAGATTAAGTAATAAAAATGGATTTCATTTCAGGGTGATGGTTAAATAATTTGTGTGTGTGTTGTGACTAATGTCACTTGCCTTGGACAAGCCCCCGCTGATAAGATCAGCATATTATTTAAGCTTAAGAAATGCGTCTCTTTGGTATGCGTTTTCCACAGGTAGTTCTATCTAGGGCCAAGAGTACAACTTAGCTACTCACACGTCACAACCCTTTTTATGGGGCGGACTTCATTCATGCAAATTCATTCACTCATCTCAGAACATTATTTAGACCTGGAACAGAGAACGATCACCTCTGACCCAATACCCCCAGTGGTATTACTCTCGACATGAAGGACTTTGCGAACACGAACAGATTTAACGAGCGCCAGTCGCCGTGTACTAGGGGAATCATTTGGCCGGTGAGCTTCGAACCCGTAGCCTAAGAAGTACGAGTCCAAAGCTCTACCAACCAGACCATCCAGGCCCAAAAATAATTTGTAATATTATTATATCAGTGTTTATTAAACTGATAATTATTGATTGATGGAAATTAAAATGATTTTCTTGGGCATTTGATCATAAGGCGTGTTTCAACTTCAAATGACATGTAAAGATCAAAGAGCAGAAATTTTTGTTATCATTGTGCAGTCGTGAACAAGTTAAAATACTAATGAAATAAATACACTACATTAATATAAATACAAGATTAAGTTTATATTCACTTAGAGTTAAGTGAGGACTTGGAGTAGAAGATTCTAACAGTCAATTTTTCCAGACGTTTTCTGAATTACTGAACAATTCAATAAGTAACAGACACCATTGAAAATTAAATTTAAAAATAAGTATGCTAACCGGATGACTTCTTATATCAAAGCTCAATATATTAAAAGAATTAAAGCAAAAGGTTTGATGTAGAAATTTAAAAAAAATGTAAATAATAAATGCTGTTATTAATTCTATGTAACTATAAAAATTGTTGCTTTCGTGTAATTCTCGACATATTGAATACCAGAAACGGTGGAAAATAAAAATAACCATCAGATTGCCAGACGTGAAACAATTTTTAGGAAATTTGATTCTTTTTCTGTCATTAAATCAAGAATTTAAAATGATTTGCCAAAAATGTATTCTAATTTTTTTCTACAGCTAGTAAAATCAATACAAATTATCCTTTTTCTTTATATGAATGGATTATTTTTCTGCTCCTTAAAGAAACTGAATATTTCAATGTCTGAATAGATTTTATAATCTCTGGTATTTTCCCTGGAGAATATAATAAATCACAGTTTAAGAAGAAAACAAGGTTTTTTAAGTATTTTTATTTTTTATTTTTTTTTTATTTCTCAAGTCATTTTTTTAAAATTATAATAGTATTCAGGATTATTTTATTTATTTTAGTAAAGCATTATTTTTATAAAATCCTCTTTCTATAAAATTATAAATTAAAAATGAGTAAGTATATTTCCTGAAATTAGCTGCTGAGTAAGTGCTTTGAGTATTTTCACATATTAGTATATATTAATGAAAACAGATTTTTTTGCTTATTTAAGAAGCAATACGCATTGGTGTACAAAATGGTATCTTTGGTAAAGAAAATTTAATTACGTACAGAGTTATTTTTAGTATTTTTATTTAAGAAAAACTGTACCATCATTTGCTTGAATCGTCGATTTTCTCAATAAAATTTCAATATAAAAAGATCAAAACATCGATTGGAGAAACTCGACATACATCATCGAGTAGATTTAAATACAATTTAATGATAAAATTTCTTCAAAATAACCTCTGATTTTAGAAACTTAAAATTGGGAGTTACACATTTATATTTCCTTAATATCATATTGTGTTTACATTAAATGTAACTTTAATGGAAAAGTAATGCCATTATTTAAATAGAAATGTATTAATTTAATGTAAATATGAGGTAAATATAATTCTTATTGAATCTCATATAAATGTAATACACTTACATTAAATTGAATCATTCGGATTGAATGCAATGAATTTATATTAAATTTAATCATTCTGATTGAATATAATGAATTCATATTAATTGAATTATTCTGACTGACAATTCTGTCAATCCACTTGATCACTGATGGTGAGAATTTGATCAATGAAAACATATTAGATTCCATGCTGAATTTGGATTTAATGTAACAATACATTTTTTCTTGTCCAGAAAGGACAAAATAATATTTAAGTATAAAAAAAAACAAAAAAAAATAAAAAATACCCCAAAAGGGGAGAGAGGGGATTGGGTAAAGATATGAGTATACACGTTTTAATTTCAGAAAATTCTTTTTTCAAGTCACAGTAATTTTATAATTTTAATTGAACAATTCTGAGCCAATTTTACATGCAATTACTCCACTAATTTTTTCTAATGCTTTTATTATTGAATAGTGCACATTTTGCCAACTCTATGGCTTGTAAATATTTTTTAAGACACATTTTTTAATTTCCTTGTTTCATCCCTATGGACGCTATAACTTATCTTAATATATTCAACATAGTCATTTTACTATAGGCTCATATTATTTGAATAATTAAGCGAAACTGTACTTTGAATATAAAAAAGTACTTTGAAAATAAATAAAAGAGTTTTACCGCTATATTATAATATTAAAAAGAAATAATGTGATTATAAATTGCAAATTCCTCAATTCATGAAACTGTAAGTGTGGAATTAATTATTAATTTTTTTCAACTAATTATGAAAACATTATATTTTTGGAATTATTTTTTTTTATTTGTAGTGTTTGTATTATTTCCCTATTTAGATTAGAGTGTTATTGCATTTTTCTTTAATTTCAGAAGTATTCCAATTTATTTTAATTGAAATTCTCTCTCTGTATTGATATTTATTGTCCTGAAATATCTTTTTAGAACTTGTATTTGTTTCTTTTTCTTTTTATTTCTTTCATTGCTGAACTTCTGTAATAATATTCCGTTACAGTTATAGCTTCAACCTCATACTCAGATGTAGCAAATGGCAGCTACTATGCCTCATCTAATAAATGGTTCTTCACTTTATTACTATTTTCTGAGTGTAACATACGTCTTAGTAAAAGTAGGAAGTATGTCCACCTTTTCTAGAAGTATTTTTTTTCCTCAGGCAAAAAGTTCAAGAATACAGTATTCCATTATCAAATGCATTATTGTTTCAAAATATTTAAATAAACGGATATCAAACCATCAGTAAAATTCTTAGGCAAAACATTAAATAAAATAGCTTAAAATGAATTGATAGAGATATTTTCGAAAAAAAAAAAAATTCTTTTTTTTTTCTTATAAGAAACCGTCAATAATCATAGATTATCATTAATCTGCTGATAAACCATTGTTTTAAACAAGGTTACTAAAAATAATGTCCAATCGAAAAAACAATGAATTGACTGTTTTGCAAATTTTTTTGAATGTTCTTATAATTTTAAAATTATTGGAAAAGTAGGCAAAATATTTAAACTTATTCGTTACTTTATAAAATATTTATTACTTTTAATTATGAAAATGTTACTACATCTACTGTATTAATTAACTGAATTAATATGCGGATAATAGTAGTAAATTAATGCAACAGAAAAGTACAAAAAAACCGAGTCAAACGTTTCTATATATAAACTGTCATTTAAACAAAAGTTCAAAATCTTTTAGTAGCAGTCTATATAATTTTCATTAAAAAAGGAGAGTTCTAAATGAACATTGAAGGAAACTTTTATTTAAAAATAATCAAATTATATTATTACATATTTTCTAAACTGTAAATTGTAAATATTTCGCGTCAGAATCGGATAAATTATGAATGTTTATAGATTCATAATTGATGATTATATTTTGCTTGAGTTTCTTTTTTCTAATCCATTTTACAAAAAAGTAATTTGCATGAAATTAAAAATCGCACAATCACAAAATTTCAATTTAATTTATTGATGAAATTTTAAACTTGAATTTAATAATTGATCTGTATATATTTCTGATGATTCTGATCTGATGAATATTTCTTTCTGAAGTTTGACAGAAACGATTTTGGGAATATTCATAAGAATTTGGAATAAATTATTTAAACAGATAATAATTTTAATATTAATTAATATAAAGAATAAATGTATTGTCAAATATATATAAAGTAAACCAAGTTCAGAGAAAGAGAAGTCGCGAATAAAATATAATCATTTCATGTTAATTAATTACCCAGATAAAATAACCAACAAAGAAATAATTTTCCCTCACCTGAAACTGGATGGAAAACGAAGCACTTGATATGAATCTAAATTAAATTATTTACTAATTTCAAAATTTTATTCTTAACTTCTCCATTTGGGGAAAAGCGACGGCGAAGTGGGGACCACATCCTCCGCGGAATTCATTTGCTTAATCTCAAAAGTGAGTAAAATTAACGAGGGAACCGAAAGCCTTGAAAATGCGAGGCACGCAATGAATAACTTACATTAGTCTTCATTTAAAAGGATTGTTTTTCCTCGGACTGCACGCGGGGGGAGCTGTTTGCTCGATTTTTCAAAAAAGCGAGCCCACAAAAATCCAAATTACACGCTTTCTAAATCCACTTCTCTTCTGGCACGATTAATCTTACTAAAACATTCCTAAGTATTTCAATTTGCACAACGCAGGGAGATAGAAATTCTACATTTCACTCACAGCCTCAGCATTATTGTTTTTTCGAGTTCCAAAAGCAAGCCCTGGCCGAAAAAAATTCCCTCACACATATCCAGCGGCCGTAATATATAGAAACAACACGCCCTATCCGTTCCGACGAATCCAAACGAAGAGTTGCAGATTTCCTTCCCCCCATTTCAGCATGAAGTAAGGGGAATGCATATCCCTCCATCGAAATGTTCTTATCGGAAGGGCGCACGCGCGCCCCAATCCGGCGCGCCCACTATATAACAACCTGTGTTCGCCGCGTTATCCTTTTACTTATCCGCGGAGAACAGAAAGTGAAGGTGGTTATTCAGCCCTTTAGCGGAGTCGCCCGCCAAGCGATGTGCGATTCGGGACAGTGACAACTTCCGAATGGGTCGCTACGACATATCCTTGACAGCATGACGACATCATCGCCGTTGAATAACCACGTGCAGGAACAACTAATCGAGACGTAGAAAGTAGTTAGAGTAGTTCAATTAGCTGATATCTGGAGTTTAATTCAGTTATCAAACTCAGGTGGTGGAATTGTACAGTGCTCTGAAAATTTTTGTGAATGGATGGGTGAAACTGAAACTCAAAGATGATGAAACTGTTTTGTCGAGTTTTGCCGATATGCGCTGTCTTTGCGGCCGCAATAACTGCATCAGTGGTTTTATCAGGTAAGTCTAATTAAAAACTAATGTAATAATGAATATCTAATATAATTTACTTTAAAATTAAAAATATCAAAGCATAAAAGTTTAAAAAAATGGGTATTAAATTTTAAAAGTATTAATCATAAATATATCTTATACACGAAACAAATTAAATAAAAAATCACTTTAAAATAAAATAATAATAAAAAGATATTCAGAAAGATAACCACATTTTTTCTCTGCGCAATAAATACAAAAAAAATGTTTAATACAAAAAGGGTATTTTTTTTCTATCGGTTTTTTTCTACCGGTGATCATTGAATTTTCTTCTGATGCATTCCTTCTCGCCCTTTTTAAAAGTTAAATTTCCAAATTTATGTTCCTCAAAATTATATTGAAATTTATTTTCTGCTTTATCAACATTTTTCGAAAATTATTTACGAAATATTTCATAATGCCTTTAAAAAATGTTTTTATAGAGCAATATATTTTAATCGTTAGAAACCCATTACAAATTTACTGAATTAATTCTAAACTAATAAGTAATGTTCCTAATATATATATATATATAACTACTAAACTAATAAGTAATGTTCCTTATATATATATATATATATATATACAAATGTAGCATTCTAAATATACGTATAAATGCTATATCTGCAATAAATATTTTTAATTAACTTTGTTTAGTTATCTTATCTTTTGGTATTTTCATTTTAAGAATATTCAGATTTTATTTAAAAGATAATATTAAAGGAGAAGCATAACATTATCATTTGTATCATATTAAAACATCAAATAAGATTTTCCAAAATTCTTAAATATTAAAAAATCGAAATTACTAAGTATCTTATGAGTATATAGATTTTTATCTTTACTAAAAGTTGCGAAGTATTATTTACTAGAAATAAACCTATAAATATAAAGAAAGACAGTGATTTTTAAAATCATTATGATTCGGAAAACAATTTCAGTCCGTTTGTTATTTATGGGAAACCGGTGATTATTGAATTTCAATACATTTAATTTCATTTCGATACATTTAATGATATTCGTGGATAAGGGATTTTAATGGGGAACCAGTGTTATTAAAAAAACATACTAAAATTTACCAACTTCTTAAAATTAGTTTCTTTTCCTATTTTCTCAGAAATGAACCTCTCTTTTTTTGTTAGTTTTAACTTATTTCTATCAATAAACAGAAAAAAAGTTAAAACAAAAATAGGGGGTTTTCTAAACCTATAGAATATTTAGTGTTTAAAATTAAAAAAAACTTAAATTTGTTTAGAGAACTATCTGTGACCTAAATTTGTAATTGAATTTCAAATCTAAAAAAAATCATGTCCAATACATATTTTTTACTTTAATCGAATTACATCAAATTATCAAATTATTATCTCTCAGGTTGCTGAAGAATAAAACAAAAAAATGCATCAAAGCTTAAGTGTATCAATTCAACCAAAGCTTTGGGGCTTTATAAACATTTTTTTATTCAATTTGAAATAAAAGAAGAAAATTAAAAATAATAAATTAACACTTTACTATTTAATAACCGAAGAATAACAAAATTAAAGGTTTTTTTTTCCTATTTTGAAAAAAAAAATCTTTCAAACTGAAATGTTATTTTTTTTTATTAAAACATATCTTTTGGCTAATTTAAAAATAAATATTTCAGAAAAACCAATTTTTTTTCAGAAACTGAGATAAAAGATCAATAGAAAGATCTTGGTTTTCCTTTGAATTGAAAATTGGTTTAAGTATTAATTTTCTTCATTCTATTAAACAATTATGCCACAAAAGAAATACATGGAATGCCATTTCCTTTTATTATGAAGAAATTTATACTTTTTTAAATGTATTATTTAGAAATTAGTATTAAACCATACCTGATTTTTACTATACATATGCTGAAAATTTGTGATTTTATTCTGTTTGTCCTAACAATTCGAAAACTAGTTTCATCCTCATTTTATAATATAAGAATTATAATGGGAATTTATATCATTAGAATTATGAAGGATTCTTTTAAATTAAGGTTCAGTTTAGGTTATAAACCTAGTGAATTTCTGGGTATGATTACGTATCTCAAATTACAATTAGCAAAATATTTCTCCATACAATTTCATCTGTTTGTAACTTACAAAAAAATGAATATTTCTAAGATTGTATTTCATAATCAAAGAGATCTTCAGTTTAGACAAAAGTAATACAAAGAGTTATAAATATATTTGCCATTAATATTGGCCATTTTTGAAATTTCGTTTATATATCATCCAACAAATGCTTCTTTACCGAAGATTTCTATCAGTCTCTGAATTTGCTTTTATCTCAAATACTCTGAAATTTGAATTTTATTTGAAAATTTGGAAACCAGAAGAATCGTTTCGCTAAACATCATTTTCTCTCAGAATAATAATAGAATTCAATAATTTTTAGTAAGCCTTTACATTGATATTTTTTACCAATTTCTGTAGATATTTTAAAATATTTTAATTTCAAACAGCGTTGAACTATATTTTTTAGCAAAATCACAGGCACAGTAATATCCTACATCAAACGAATCTACAAACCTGTACTTCCAAGGCTTCAGTAAACATTCCGATATTAGGAAATAGAACTAAAAATGTCAAAGCTTTAAAAGCGCAAACTCAGAAAGGCAATAAAACATTTCAAATAATCAAGAAATTTGAAACTGGATTTTAAAGAAGGGCACATAATCCTATGTTATACACAGTCTTCCTTTCAAACGAAAGAAAAAAGCTTCACTGAAATTAAACTACCAGAATCCATTTCCATTTCGTTATTCAATTTTATAATTTTTCACCTTAATTAGTAACAAACGTTTTTCCTCATAATGTCCACAACTGAATTGAATAAATGGCTATAGTAAAAACAATAAGTGTTTCAAAAATTATAATCTAATGCTAATATTCCTAAAAATAACGGAAAAAATACAACTTTAAATTTTCTACTTTTAGAAATCCCGTTCTCATGGGGTTTTTTAATTGAATTCTTTAAAAAAAACTGAATAATCATTATAAAACTGTAATGATTCTAATATTACCCAACAAAGTAAATATCTGAGTATAATGGAAAATTCTATTTTATTAGTATCATCAATAAATTGAAAATGTTCAAGAATTAGGAGGGAATTTCTAAAAAAGTAGCTCGTTTAATTTACATGAAATTAGAACACATGAAATATAAATAATACAATTTGAAAATATTTCAGAAACTATTTTTGTTTGTTTGGAGCAGGCTTTTAACTTTGAACTTTAACATTGTGAAGAAGAATATTTTCAAACTCACAAATAAAACATCAAAATATACAGATTAAAATTAAATATATCTTCATTTTATATAAACTAAATAACAAGATTTTTAGTTTATTCTATAGATAAAATTCAAAACCTTATTTTTGGCTTTTTAATTAAATTTTAATATTGTTTTTGAAAAATTTTAATCTCTCCTTCAAATATTTAATCTGATGATTTCATCTATGAAAGAGTAAAGGTTTTTTAATCTAAAATTCTTTCTTTCGCAATTTGGATCAAATAAATCCGTTATATATTTTATAATTTTTACAGTTACTGCGCAATCAATTTTTCTTTCGACAAATTTGTATATTCTTTTTAAATTGTTAAGTAATACATTTTTATAAAATAAAGACACTGTCATTTTATGTTAGTCTAAATATTAACGATTCTTTTTTTTTTTTTTGTCATTTTGAAAAAAAGCTTGGCATTGACCTCAAGGTTAAGGCTTATCTATCTATGCGGAAGTTTGAACTAAAATAACAACATTCTAAATCAGCAGATAATTAAAATGTATTCCGTATTTCCTTTCAATGATATCATATAAACAGGAAAAGGGAAATTGTATTTTTATTGTGATTGGATATTAAAAATATTAAGAAGCATGTTTTGAAAAATCTCTCAACAAAAAAGGATGTTTGATATATTTATCCAAAAATTATATAGAATAAATGTTACATCACGTTATGAAATATATTTATTATGACTAAATAAGTAGAATAAGTTTGTTCTGAAATTTAAGAATAATAATAATAAAAATATCGTGATTTATTCATTCACTTGTTTCTTCAAGAATGATGTAATTTAAAATATATGAAGACTTCCATGACATCGCAATCTTTTAGAGAAATTGGCGAGCAGATTATACAGCTGAAAAACGTGAGAAATTTCGAAAATCAAAGAGATTTAGTTTGCAATTTCTCAGAAAGCGAAATTCATTTTATTTTAGGATTCATTCTAAATAAACCTACAAGCTTATTTTAATGAATGCATTCTCAAACATTAAGCAACCCAAATTTATAAAATTGAAGGTTAGATATAACTTTAAAGAAATAAGATGAAAGTGATTCTGGTAAAGTGAAAAAATAATTGAAAATAAATCCGTCTTTAATATTAATTAGACGTCGGTTATAACGATATCTGGAAAATATATCGATGCTGATTTAATTAATTTATATTCATGTACAGTAAGAATCTAAACCATTTAACAAATTTTTATTTAAAAATCTTAAATATAAGAAATGTTGACATATGTTATCATTAGTTTTGAGATAATATTAAATTAAATCTATTCGGACGTAACGTAATTCTGGTATATTTTAAGTCTAGTTTTTAGCAATTTAATATTTAATTAGTATTTCAAAAGCTCCCTAATTTTTTCTATTTTTTTCCAAATTTAAAATATTACCGTAATAGACATCATATCTCATATTTTCTGCATGATGGAGCTTACTTTTTAAGCCTTATAAAGAAATGAATTTGGTGAAATGAAATTTTTAAAGGAAGTCTTCAGATAAATAGGAAATTGTTTATAATTAACATAACAAAGAAAACATTTGAAATTTGAATTATTACAAATGTTATTTAACCTTAATCGGATATTATCTGTATTATTATTTGGAAACCAACTGTTCTTCTATAGTTCATTAATAAATCCAGTTGATCAAAGAAGAAATATAATTATTTCTTCTTTGGACGTTTTTGAATGTATGAATAAGCATTTATGTTTAAATGGATGATCATTTACTATTAAGTTTTTTAAGTTAAACTTTTATATCGAAATATTTTATTTTTTCGTAGCGCTAATCATCTATTATGTTTCCTTGATTATCTCATTAAGAATTTCGACCACTTCTTTAATAATTTGATTTTTTTCTTTCATACAAAATAATATGACAAGAGAAAAATTAATTCAAAGGAATTATATTTTTATATGGAGGAATAATAGAAATGCACTGTGAAGTCGATAATTTTGACAATGATGATAAATAAGATTCAGTATTTTGCTTTGTCTGCTGAGCTTGGATACAAATTAATTCAAGTAACTGATATTTATTTTAGTCTCATACAGAAGCTATCATTCGAAATAACTAATTACCAAGATACTATTTGCGTACATGATGTTTTAAAATGTATTTCTTATAAAAATATTTCTCCAGCAGACATAGAAATGAGAATTTTCTTGATTCTCATTTCCCTGAAGATTTCAAAGGGAAGAACATAGCATGATAGGACATAGCCGAAGAGGGAAGGACATAGCATGGCATACCTTCTAAGAGAAGGGTGGGGCATGAACTGGCTGTAGAAAGCTGTTTGGCAAATTATCTCAGCACCCGTTTCATATAATATTTAGTTATATATATGATGCCTGTGTGTTATTGTGAAAGTGATACTACATAAATAACCCTTCAGTAGTTATTAATAATAGTTCTGTTTAAAAAGCAAAAAAACTATTTTTCACAGGTTTACAAAACTTTTTGCTTTCACATCTTGTTAAGAACATAGTAATGTTTGAAAATATAAAGTCATTATTTTTTTAATGTATGAAATATTGATGAATTTTTACATTCTTGAAACTAAGTTTTTTTTAAAATATGGTTTATCATTTAGGATTTTATTATATTTTTTCTATGATAAATAATGAATTTCTTATAATGGAAAAAATACATATACGTAAAAGGATTTTCGTTTGATAAAGATGTACTAAATTTAAAATTCATTTTATATACATTGTTTTCTTAAATCGTCTTTACATGCATTTACATACGTCAAAGTGTAAAGTTAAAATGATTAATTTTTTAATCGAATGATATTTATATATCCTGATTTATGTCATGAATTTTATCAGTTTGATTGTAACAGTTGATTCTTTTCTGGTGTTAAGTTTTTTTTGTTATTTACATTTTAAGACTTATGCTGCGACTTTATAATGACGTGACTTTATACGACATGATAATTAGCATAACCATAGCACATAACCTAATAATTAGCACGCCTCTATTTTTATTAAATGTAAATCAATTTACTTATATTATTCTAATTTATCGTCAGTTTTACGTATTGCTTTTGTTTGCTGCATATAATAAATACTCAAAAAGAGTCAAATTTTTTCCATAGAAATTCTATGTAAAGCCACTTAAAGTACAGTTTATAACTCAATTAATATATTAATAATAATTTCCTTTATTTTGTGTTCACATTTAAAAAATACAACATTTCTGTTAAATACATTATTTTCCAGATCATTGGAAGAATTATAATATATTATTTTGTACGAAGTCAAATGCATCTTTCGAGTTATATTCATATATGCAAAATGAAAAAAAAATAATAAAAGTTCGTCAACGATATATTCTCTAATAATGAAATACTTAAGAATAAAATTTAACAACTCAGCTGAAAAATGAGGTTAATTTAAAATAATTTCTGTATATAGTTTTCTTGTCAACATCAGTAGGCATTAAAAATTTAATTACAATACCACAGAGGACTTAACATTTTGCTTGAATAAACCATAATCCTTCTTTGAGATTATATTTGTTCATGCATACAGCATTCATGCAGTTGCTATTTTTATGTGATACTATGTGAAATAGTATCTGTCATTTCATTTGTTACTGAAACGTAAAAGGTAGGTAAGACCGATTCTACAACGTATTTCAATAAAATGAAAACACGAGTAATCAGCCATATGACGATCTTAAAAGTGTCTATTCAACATTCATGAATGACGTTGAAAATCTGAGAATGGCATGAAATAGACTGTGGCATGGAAATTGCCGGGAACGATGAACATTATTACGAAGTATGGCATGAAAACTGTCAGTGACGATGAACATTCTCATATAATATGCATGAAATAGACTGCTGCATGGAAATTGTCGATGACGATGAACATTTTTGTACAGTATGGCAAGAAAGACTGCGGTAATTGTCGGGGACGATGAGCATCCTCACCGAGTATGTCATGAAATAGACTGCGGCATGGAAATTGTCGATGACGATGAACATCCTCATATAGTATGGCATGAAATAGACTACTGCATGGTAATTGTCGATGACAATAAACATTATCGCACTGTATGGCAAGAAAGACTGCGGTATGAAAATTGTCGGGGACGATGAGCATCCTCACCGAGTATGGTATGAAATAGGGTGCGGCATGGAAATTGTCGATGACGATGAACATCCTCGCTATGGCAAGAAAGACTGCGGTATGAAAATTGTCGGGAACGATGAGCATACTCACCGGGTATGGCATGAAATAGACAGGGGCATGGAAATTGTCTGTGCAGACCAAGGAAAGTGGGATAGGATTTTTACTATCCAAATTGCAATGAAAATTTCAGCTTTTTAAAGCATTGTTTCAATTTTTTTCTTCATATAGAGATTTATAAAGAAAAAATAAATTTTATTGATTCGAAATTGTTTTAAATTGCATATCATATAATGATTTTATAGAAACGTTCACAAATCAAGATGAATTAATGATTAATCAATATCAAAAAGAAATTTCAGCCCTATAACTAAAATTTTCATGATCACAGCTATTATTATGTTCTTTCAAAACTGAAAGAGTAATTTATTTAATTCTTTCATTTCATTCATTGTAAGTATTTTAGAAATTTTTAATTTATTATTATCTTTTAATTTCGATATTTAGAATCATAAATAAAACACAATCTCTTTAAGAAATATATATATATATATAACCACAATTTCATGACCATTATTTGTGAATTTTTTAAAGATCTTTATAAACTTTTAAAACCATTTCTCCCATGCATAAAATACGTTTTAAGTTAAAAAGTACTGTGGAAAATTGAAGAGTCTTAGCCGTTTTAAACAGGTGCAAAGAAAGAATTCTTAAGATGAGTTGAGTTGAAAAGAACACAAAATCTAGTTGACTTTTGAAGCTTCAAGCCATATTTCTCTCATGTCATCGTAGATCAAAATATCCTTCATGGCATATTTTTCTTCAGATAATCCTTTTATTATGGAAATCATCACTAGCTCAAATATTTATGGTGCCGATGCTTTTAGAAAAAGAAATCCACGACGTATAAATATGATTCGAAATGTTTTAGAAGCTAAATGCCCGAAGCAGATTGATAATTTTAAGAAGCCATCATTTTTTAATACATTGTGTTTGAGGGTGATTTGTTGTTTCAGATCAAAAAGTAAAAATACTTTATAAACTATTCTTGATTTTGGATACACGTATATTTAGGTTTTACAGACACAATCATGTAATATATTGTTACCTATCTTACAGTTTTAGTTTTTAAATTTCTAATTACGCTTGATTTATATTGAAAATAATCAGTCAAATGCTAAGTATCTTATCAAATTGTTAATAAATGCACCCTAAATGTAAGTTCTATTTTTTTTTATTTGGTAGCAACGACAATTCTTTTTTGACTGAAATCACGTGAATTTGTACACTATTCAGAAAATAACGGTGTCATTTAAGTTCGGAAAATATTTGTTCAAACTTCTAGACTATAACAGTGGATATTTCACTTCGTTTTTAAATAGTCCTATGACCATGTGCGCTTCATGAACGTCTAATATCCAAAAACGACATCTTAGCACCAAGTTACAGCGGACTATTCTTTGAATTATTCGGAAATACAATTTATTATTTGTAAAACAGCTGCGGTTTTTCTTCTTTCTTGCAGGGTTTCCATACCATATAGCAGTTACAAAATTTTAAGACTTTTTTTTGTATATTACCTACTTAAAAAAATTAAATCAAATGAGAGAGAGTTTATTTTATCAAACAGTTCATGTGGATCCTTTTAGTAATTTGTAAATATAGAAATATACATTTTTGCCGAATGATTCCAAATCACTAAGAAAAGGAATTATTAATACAATTGTTAGATAAATACAGCAAATTCTGACATTTTAATGAACTCCTTTATAGTTTAACCAGCTTAAATTCTCGCTGCCTTAACCAATATGAAGAATTTTCTATGAGCTTTAAGATGCAATTTATTTTCGCTTGGAAGCCTAAAAAATGATATGAAAAATGCCTAAAGCTTATTCGATGAATTTGAAATTTTAAAAACAGAAGGTAATTCAGAAAAGTGAAATAATGTATGCTAATACGGTTATTTCCGAAATTTTGGGAAAATGGCTTCCAGGGAAATAAGACTTTCTCACAAAAATACCACTGGATAGTATACGATTTTCATACATTTTTACAGAGTACTAATCACAGAATATAATCTAGATTGAAGAACATACATTGATGTTTCCTATATTCTCAAAATCCATTTGATGCTGAATGCATAGTTTGATTGATTCTTTAAAACAAAATTTAGATATGTAGGAACTAATTGAATCTTTTTGTCACTAACTTTTGAATATCTTGAAAAAATAATAAATTTTGCTGAATTTTCATATAATTCGCTACTACTTAAAATTGTAAAATCATATTTTTGGTGACTGGTATCATAAAAATGGCTAAGTTTGGCATTATATCAAAGATAACGATTAATAAGGTAAAGCTCATTGCTTTATTAATCGTTACATTTAACTAAATTTATTGGATAAATTTTTTGCATAAATTCAATTTTTAAAATTTTATTTTAAAATATTTATTAACTGCTAGCTGTTCCGATATTTATTAGCTACTGCTGTTCTATTATTTTCTAGTATTTATTGTTTTATCGATATCTTGACTATCTAATCATTAAATCATTGCTTTAATTTAATGAGAATTTTATTTGTTTATTATCTTAAAATTATAAAAGTAAAGCCTGTTGTCAACAGCCGATTACCTTTCTTGATTTGAAACATTAAAGCTAGTTCATATTATTTTAAAATTAATTTTATTTGCATAGCATACTTATAAAGTTTTGATGATATTTTATGAATTTTTACTGACTCTAAAGAAATTATCAATGAAAATAAACTCCGTATCATTTGATTTCAAGTCATCTCCAAGTGAATTTCAGATTGAATTTTTTGATGCTACAGTTCAGAAAAATCATATTTTCACTTTTTGATGATCATAAAAAGAAATAATACGATATTTTTTATTTAATTATTAAGCAATTTTTCGCTCAAACCTTAAAGTTACCAGTGTTTTTATTGGATATTCCCAAGATAAGCTTATTATATTGGATCTAGTTGTAATTGCTTTGTTATATTATTTGGTATGGTGAACGAAAAATAAATCAAAACGCTCTATAGATCGTTGCATCTAGAGTTATCGCGTCTGACATGTAGTATTTCTTCGATATAGGTGTTCATTAAAAAAGGGGAAAAATAAAGTGTCAGTTGTATTATTAAATAAAAATTTTAACGTTTATTTCTGTATATCCAGTATATGTTATAACACAGAATTCTTTTCACTTCAAATTAAAATAGAAAAAAACCCCAACAATTTAGAGACGCCAATTTTATTTGCATAACTTTTTTCTTTGAATCTAATAAATAAAAAAAATATTTAACGTATATTTAAAAAATACTTTTAATTATTTTAACTATTATGTTTCAAAACTGCGAGTTGTTACAATCGTCAGATATTTTTTTAATGTTTTGGCAATCATTTTTGGAATTAAGAATGAATTAAAACACATATATGTATGAAGCCTAAAGAAAAGAATAATTTAGAATGAATCAAATTTTATAGAGAAAACTTCTTTAAAATATTTAAAAAAAACCCATTTTCAATTCAAAACTTTTGAAGTTATTATTTCTATGAGGTGTGTAATAGTAAATTCCTTTTATATAGAATATATTGTTTAGTGGCATAAATCCAGAAAAATACAATATAAATAAATAAAACCTTACATTCTAGTTCACATAATTCAGTTTGGAGTTTGGAAGCTTCTTTAAATTAAAAGAAAATCCTTTAAAAAGTATTTTTATTTTCTTAAAAAATTCTTTCAACAGAAAATATATTTCTTTAAAAAAACTGAGAATATTGATTTTTTTACGAAACCAAAGTTATAAAAAAGGCCTATCGGACTGTTGGCTGCAGATGGTTGATAACGAATAGTTTATAGTTCAGTAAATGTAAGAGTTCATAATATATATATATATTAAAAATGTGCAAACTTAGTTTTTCTAAATTTTAAATTTTACATAATTAATAATAAAGAATTCACTACCAAAATACTTAGAAGAAATATATTAATAATAAAAATATAAGGAATAGTTTTTAGCCTCTGACCTGAATTTAAATGAAAAGTTTTGAAATTTTAAGCCTTTATCAGAAAAGGTTTCCTTATTTTCTTTAGTTTCTTTGCTCTCTCTCTCTCTCTCTTTTTCTCTCTCTCTCTCTCTCTCTCTATATATATATATATATATGTATATAGGTACTCGAGATAAAATTTTTACATATGAAAGGAAAAAATAAGATATAATTATAATATATATTAATATTATCCAAATTTTTAAAAAAATGGATATGAAAATATTTCTTTTTTTATATATTTTATATATATTTTATATATTTTATAAATATTTTCTGTTTTTGGAATTACTTATTGGTGCGAACAATATATTTCATTTAACACAATAAATAAATATCATCCGAGATCCTTAATTACAGTGACATTTAACCCTGAGTCAGTTTTGAAACAATTTACTACGCACAACAAATGTAGTTATGTGGCAGCAGATAAAAAAATCGTATTAAATAACTTCCGTTATCCTGAAGGACTTTATTTACGACATAAACTAATCTTCTGTCAAAACTAAATGTTTTTTATATGTTTGCTGCTCAAGGAAGCTGTCGTATTGAAAGTGTGGCTTAAGTCATCTTTTCTATTTCTGCATGTGGAAGCGTTTTTATTTGGCAATTTTGCTCTAAATAAAGTCAATGAAAACAGCCTGCAAACATTCAGAAGAAGTTAGAGCATTGTGCTTTCGAATATGTAAATCAATAAAAAAATTAAAACTCTTAAGATATTTTTCATATTGCCACTGATTATGAAGAATATTTAAAAACGCTTTTATCACATGTTAATTTTATTAAATCTTAGACATTATTTCTCTCCTCTCTGCAGTGATCTATTATTAATTTTAAATTATTGTACTTAGTATTTTGAAATGTTGGTCAAGAAGAATAAATTTAGATGCAGCTATAACAGCTTACTTCAAAGTAAATAAGTAAATGAAAATATTTATAGCACTAAGATTTACGTCATGTGATTCTTTTTATGGGATTATTTTAAAGTATTTTTTATCTTTTTATATTAATTTCATTAAATCATCAGTCATTTTGAATTAATTTTTAAATATTTGGCTTTCCCGATAATGTAAACAAAATATATCCATATTTTAAACAATTCATAATTTATATATTTATGAGTCAAAAATTATGTAAATTCCAGCTATTTTTTAAATATTTTTAGGTAATAATAATAAATAAGTAACAGTGATAAATAATTTATAAAAATTTCATTATTAGCTGACAATTCTCGAAAAATAGCTCTCTGTCTAGAATGGTCGAGACGCTTATTTGCACTCACTAAATGCTTGGGCTATCAACGTGTCTAATACCGTTGTTAAAATTGAGCTCGCGGAAAGACCCGGCTCAGGTGTTAATCGTGCGTTGAAAACATTAGTGAAATTTGTGGATTAGGTGATAATGTCCTCATTGATTTGTAAATACATTATAGTTTAATGCTTCTAGAGTCCTTCCCGGGTTTTTATTGCATCGATACCCATGGAATATTTGAACAATCGGGATTATTTTTAGTTCAGTAAATAATGCATTTAGCGACCTGTTCTTAATATGATAAGGAATTATAAACAATGAATAAGATTTATCTTTAGATAAATATGATTTGAAGAATAAATATAAAAAAAGCACTAATATCGCATGTGTGTTTACAGATCTGCATTTACAGTATTCATTTTGATTAATTACAATAATATTTAGAATCACAGATAATTAATATTCAGAATTCTATGCAATTTTGTACAGAATATCTTTTCCGAGAAATCCTTTTTTTAAAATTTCCCTCTACGAATACGCTATAGAAAAAAATATTTCGTGCTTCTAAGTTTATTTTTATATTGTTGTGTATGCTTTTTTATTGTGTATGCATTTACAATTTCCTAATAATGAAGCTCTCATACGTAGAAAGTATACTTCCTAAAACAAAAATTGGAATAATGTAACTTTTTTTTATTTATGTAGAATAAATTCCATAATTTTATGTAAAGAAATGTTTCATAATTCTGTAACCAAAAACAGTTTAAAAGGTAGTATTGGCATAATTTTTTAATAAATTATTATTTACATGTTAGATGCTAAACATTTAATTTGAGAGTCTTTTACTTATTTCTCGTAAGAAAAGAAAGCCGTATCAATGACAAAGGCCTAATTGATTTTAAGCTTAATGATTTATGACAGCAATACACTAATTATCTACGTAGTAATACACTAATTATAAACCTTTTTTAATATTTTCCCTGTTTCTTGCTTCTTTGATTACTGAATTAATTAATTTTAAAGAAATATATTATGATGAGCCAGAAAAGTTTTAAATTTCTAATTAACTTATGTGAGCATTTATATATACTAATACAAAATGAAATGTGCCTTCTGGTAGATCACAACTCAGCGAAACACGATCTGGGAGTACCCTGGAAAAACACGTTTCCTAAAAAATTAGGCACAGCTTTTTCATCAAGTAATACCTCTTCATCACCAAACCATTAAATGTCCTCAAAACCATACTTGGTAACACAGTAACTGAATCTTTAGCATCTCTGTCTAACCTTCAGCATCAATAATTGATGAGGCTAAATAAGTCACCTCTTTCCTTAATAACAGCTCCTCTCTCAATTAGCTGCTTCTTGAACAAATAACTTAATAAGCCTTATATTTAATTTTACATAACAACGTTACATATTTTTACAAATTTTCATAACAGAATATAATAAAGATTAAAAGGAAATCTGCTATGCATATTCCAATGTATCATGTCAGAACATAATTTCTTGAATGGAAAAGCCCACGTGCTCGTACAAGTTAAAAAATATTTTTTATCCATTTTACTTGTTTCATTGAATGAGTCACTTTAGTATTGCAAGCGATCCAAAAGACTTCGTCTCGCATTGATTGTTTAAAAAAATATCACATTTCCTATTTTTTTTATTTCATATAATCACGTGCTCAAAATTACATTCTTCTAGGCTTTATTTCCTGTACTAATTAATTTTTTTTAAAATCAAAGCTTTTGTAAAATGCAATGGTAAGTTGATTTTCTGAGATACTCCTGCATATATTACGATTCCAATTCATTGTACGCGCATTTTTGTTGGCACCAAAAAACCTCATCCCAAAAACAACTCTAGGTTTCAAGATGATAATAATTATGATAATGATAACAGAAGCAAATAGTCTTAAAACTTAATTTATATTTAAATCATATTAAATAATTATTTAATTATTTAAACAAGTGTTGCTTCATATCCACAGAACGTTTGTAACGAATACACTTTATAGTTACAATTTTAAGAGATTAGACATGAAAATTCTTTCATTTCTATCCGTTGACATGAAAGTTTTTGTCCAATGCCATAATCATTATTTTTATTTCTGAATGTTATTATATCCCTTCAGTAATTTTATAGTGATGAATATAAAACAAAATATGAGTATAATTGCGGATATAAATGATAGATATCAATTTCGTTTTTCTTTGAATATGAAAGGGAAATTAAGCATCAAGGTCACATTTTGAGTGAAAATGAGGAAGTTAAAATCAACTTAGACTCCGTGTAGCTCCAAAGCTTGGTTATCTAACTTAATTAAATTAACTTGATATATTTTGAAGATAGCAGACTATTATAAATCTTTTTATATCAAGGACATTTAATAATATCATAGCATGAGTGTTAAATAATATTTATTTTCAATAGAAAAATAATCATCTTATCATATTAATTCTACTCACTTTACAAATTTTTAAAATTATAGTATTCTTTACAAGTGTTTGAATGAATTTCAAAATACATCCGTCAAACTGTCTCAAGGTTTCAGTCATATAATGTGAGTAGAAATAGCTGATTCATGAGATACTCGATTTTAAAATTCAGAATAAAAATTTAAAAGTATATAAGTTTAGTAAATAGGTTTATTATAATTTTTACATAAAAATTAGAAACGAAAACTGTTTACTTACAATCTCAATTAAATTTCAAAACTTAAAATTTATGTTTTATCTTCACCTTAAAAACTGTCTAAATGGCAAAAAAATCAAGAATGAAATAATTAAATAAACTAAAAAAATATCTGAGATTTTTATTTATTCAGTAACAATAATTGTAGAATTTTATATCTTTTAGTTTCAAAAATCTCTTTCAATATTATAAGTCATTTTAAATTCTATTAATTCCATCATGGAATATAATATAAAAACAAATCGTAGATAAGCATTACTTAAAATATATAGTCCATAATGTTTCTGGTTACTAATTTAAACAAATATCTTAACATGTATTAATATATATTTAGAAATATCAAATACGTTTCTATAAAGATAGATTTTTTTGTAAAGCTAGGGAATTAAAAAGGCAATTTTCTTTCATATTTCGAAATTAATTCTGCTTTGATCCTAATTTCCCTGCAATAAAATGTTAATCTTGATTTCGTATCATATTTTTTTTTATTTCGCTGATTTTTTTTCTGAAATTTGAAAACTTTCCATTAAAAAATTTTTTTTTCATGAACTTGTTAAATGTTACGTTTCATTTTTAGATAAAATTATATGTATTAACTAATCGAATTTTAATTACCACATATCGCAAAATAACATTTTCGGCTATGGAGAAAATCTTGATATCATGCAAAAAATATCTTCAAGGTTCTAGTATTTTTGATTTTTGGTATTCATGGTAATGATGTAATAATTTTTTATTATTAATTTATAAACATAATAATTTAGGTATTTATTGGATCTTTAGAATTACACTTTTTTAGAATTCATTTTTTATTTGATTTTTTTAATATTTTACTTACGGCATGGTTTTAAAATAATAATTTCTATTAAATTATTGCACTGAATCTTTAATAATATTAAGAGAAAGAAAATAGGAAATCTAATACCTTTTATTACTTCTAATGGAATACTATTTTGAAAACTTTAAATGGCTTCTTTTTACTGAATTATTATTATTTATTTATTATTCAGTTTCATTGAATAATAAATAAATAATAAAGAATAATTATTTAATTAAAAATAAAAGAATAATTTTAATAAGTGATAAAAGAATAATTATTTAAAGAATAATTATTCTTTTATTTCAATTTTCAAATTCTTGAATGCGAAACTCTCTAATTTATGAATAGTCTAAAATTGTCTTCTACTATTACTTTCTTGCTTTCATAATAACAGTTGGCGGAACGAAAAAATATTTCTTTTCTCTAATATTATACGTTAAACAAAATATTCTCGAGTATTTTGCTTGAAAACATAAAATTCCTTTATTCAAACTATTTAAAATTCGGTCTATTATTTGACATTGATAAGACAAACTTCCAAATGTCTTTCAAAAAAATAAATTTCCACAAAATGTGTAGCAAATTTAAGCATTTTTCTATGTTGATAACAATTATAGTATGCATATATATATATGCCTTAAACCTTAAAATAATAAAATTATCACAATATATATTAGTATTGCGCATTCAGGGAAATATAATATAAATATATTAAAAAATAATGTTATTTTTAACATAATATCCCTTCTGCTAATTTCTGTGGAAATGAGAAAATAATTCTATATAAAGCGAAAATTAGTTATTATTCTTCAAGATATACACTGGAAAACGTATTAAGTATGCAGGTTTCCGAAGAAATGATTATCGTTTTCAATTAGGTGAGCTTTTTTTAACCGAATGTTTTCTTTCGGCTAATATGAGCTACGATGTTTTTAAACACAAAGGAAAAAATTGGAAATTCATGAAGTGTTCTAGGTTTAAAATGTTTCTTTTATAGCATAAAATATAGTTATTTTAGAACAAACGGACTCCAAAATATATTATTCTATAAAATGATTAATATTTGAAATTTTTTCAATATGTTACTTTCTTTCCTATGTAGTTTTCGAAACTAAGAATAGAATAAACACAGATATCTATGAGAAATCTAGATTAATAATTTCACTTTATTATTTCGATTATTATTATTATTACTAAAAGTTTACTTAACTTTCTGACAGCATGCGAGTTGAGTGTAAATTGATTGAACAATATGGGCTTTTCCCCAATTATATAAATAGCTTTCCTTATACATTATAACGTATAGAAGATGCATTTTCAGCATCATATGTTTCTTTCTGAATAAATCGGAGATAAATTATCAGCTTATTTTATAATATCTCTGATTGATGTGATGTAAAATGCAGCAGAAGATAAGTGAAACAATTTATAAATTAAACTATTTTCTATACAAAGTATTTATTTTTCTTAATGGCAATTTAATATCTTGTAATAGGAGGATGTCTATGATAAATAACATTTAATATTACTTAATTATTTATTATTAAGTCATAGTCTGATGTTTTGTTTTATTTAAATTCACACAGTGCATCGAATTAGAATTTCAAATAGTATCTGACATTTTAAGTAGAAAATCATTTATATAATATAGTTATAATAGTTTGGAAACATATATTAATATTACTATATGATTTAGAACATTTTATGTTTTTATCTGATCCCCGATTGCAACAGCGAAAAGACGAATTTCTTTAATACTAATATTTTACAATTTTCTTTGCTTTTTGGCAGTTAAAATTTTTGTGTAACTAAAATTACGATTATATCTTTTGCACAATTTTCCAAACGCTAATTATATGATTATAAGATTTTCATTGATTTTTTTAAAATATTGAAGAACCATTTTGAACATTTTCTGTTTCAGTCTGAAATAAATTGAAGATATATCACCGACATATTTTATAATAACTCTCTTCAGTGTGACGCATAACGCAGCAAAAGATGTGTGAAATATTTTATAAATTTAATTATACTTAAATATTAAAAAAGTTTTTTTTCTTAATGCAAGCTAAATATAGTATAATAGGAGGAAATACATGATATATAAAATTTAAAGCTGTAGAATAATTCATTATTAATTCTTAGTTGGAAGTATTAATTATTTAGGTCAATGCAAATGTAAATAGTGAGTTAAATTACAGTTTCAAATAGTATCCTTTGATTTTCTGTTAATTTTTAAATCTGACATGCGTATATTTGATATTATTATAGGGATTGAAGGTGAAAGTTATCTTTTTTATCTGCTCTGGTTTCCTGTAAAAAATAAACTGTAATTTATAAATATCGCATTAAGTAAATTCAATACTTATTTACCGCAATGTCTTCATTATTTTGCATATAAGGCATTTTTCTTATGAAAAGGAATTATTTGTTAGTGGGAATACGAGGAAAAAAATTACCACCTGTACCTCTCCATTTACCATCTTTTTCAAACGATGACCTCTTCGACCTAATAAGTATCGTAATACCTATAAACACGAGCAGCAACAACAACAAAAAAAAACTCGTAAAATGTAAAGAGCCTACTTTGCGGCATGAAATATCGCTGTTCTGGAAATAACAAACGCCAAACTGTTTTGCCCCATAACGCCGAACAACATTCTTCCGAAATACTTTCGAATTTGTCCCCAGTTATATCCCGATGTGCTTTACGGGAGAAGCGGGGACGTAACAAGAAACCCGAATGAAATGGATTTCCGCGGGAAATTCGTTTTGTAAAAAGAATAAATAAGGCGAGATGAGTACGTTTTTTTTCTTTTTTTCTTTTTGTCACGTTCCGTTTCGGCGCCTCTTTTTTATTCTTTCGCTGTTTATATATACTTATATGCAATAGCAGAAGAAAAGAAGTGGAAAAAAATTCCTCTGGACGAAATTCTGTTTATAGGGATCAGGTTACTTAGAAAAAGGGTTTTTGGTGGGCTATTGAGGATAAATAGGTTGTGACATTTGAGCGAGAAACGATTTCTGTATTTTGCGAATTTTATTTTCTTACTATTATGGAAGGGTGTGTTATCCTTCATGATATGAGCTCTCAGGTGCTTCAAAAGGAGTATTTTCTGCTCTCGTTTTTGTAATTTTTTTCGAATGAGTTTTTTTTTTATGAATTCTTGAACTGTGCTTTTTATCTCAATATGGAGGATGAAATTATGGGTAACCAATGCTTCATTTTACGTTTGCAAACCGGTTTATTTGATCCACTGAGAGGCGGTAGGAATTCTCTTTTATAAGAAAAAGACAGTTATCGTGCGTAGTAAGAAAGAAGATATATGTATATAAATATTTTATGTTATCGCCTTCCTATAAATTTTATTTCAAATCATATTTCAACTATTAAAGGGGAACTGTTTATTTTTTAAGAACCAAAATTAAATAACACTTGCGTACGAATGTGCAGTTTTACAAAGTGCAGAAGAAACCCAAATAAAAATTCCGTCTAATCACAAATTTAATCTTTGAGATATTAAATATAGCACATATATAAAATGCTATATATGGCAAGGAAACTGTTCTTATTATTTTTTAAAGAATGGCAATAGCCAACCGAAAAAAATGGAAAAATTCCGAAATGTACGATTATATCAGAACAATTTCATAAAATGATTTACAACTTCTCTTTCAGGTTAAAGCATCATCAGTTAATGAACAAGCAAATTATTATTTAGAATAATATTTACAGGAAAAGTCAAAAACTCAATTTCTTACAAAAAATTGAGATATTAAAAAAATCAAAAATTAGGTTTGAAACAAAGCGTGATCGAGCTTGAAAATAAGCTTAATTGTTTCCAAATAGGTAATTACAGATATTTTTTTAAAATAGAAATTGATTACAGCATTGACCAAACATATTATGTCACAAAATTAAATTTTCGCATCATACTGAAACTTTAAAAAAAATATCTGTTCAAATGTATCAATTTTATTTCAGTAAAACATTATTTTTTGCCTTAGGGTTTGATGGCTTTTAAAAATACCACGATTTTAATAAATATAAATTTGTCAAATTTCAAAAACTGTTTTAAGATCAAGAAAACAGGTTTGCCTGAACTCCTAAATATTTCTCTTCTGAAAATATATTAGATTGTATTAGTTGGAACTGATTCATCTAGCAGCTGAAAGCTTATGCTGACGAGATAACAAAATATATATCAAGAAATGGCATATTTGAATTTCTGTAAAATGAAATAAAAATATAAGTACTGAAATAAGTTTAAAATTATTGTTTGCTTTAGAAAAACGAATTCAAGAAAGAAAGATAAGTAGAATTAGCAACCCAGTTGCCATATTTGCAAAATCCACAAAAAAAAAGCTTCTAAGAAGGAATCTACTGTATTTTCTTTCGCTTCAAAAATCGAAATTATTCAGTTATCTGGAAAAAATGTCTAGAATATTTCCGAATTCCTATCTGGAAACCGATTCTGATGAAGAGCAAATCGAAGAAACTACCCATCAGAGTAATGCTTATTTAAAAGAAGCCATTGGATAATCAATTTATAAATATCTTGAAGACCCCGAAGAAAAACTTACATATCCAAAGATACTGAAAGCTGAATTTTCATCATTTGAGACAACGAATAAAAGAACAAAAAACTTAGATTTTCTATTTGATGCCTTAATAACTATAAAATCAAGATCAGCATCTAGAGAACGAGTCTTTTCAATTTCAATGTTAACAATTTGATGTTAAACTATTTGACAATTGTTTAATGTTTAACAATTTGAATACCTTTTAAAACTGTTTCTTCATAAAAGATCACTTTTGTATAAACCTTACTTTGTTTATAATAATTTTTTAAGTACAATTTATAATTTGAAAAAAAATAATTATAATGTTGTGAGTTTTATCGCTTCCATTAAAGTTTTCAATCGTTTGCTTTATCCAAGATTAAAACAAAGTTAAAAATTCTTTCCTTTGGTTTTAATATTAAATAAAGTTTTCAATTTATTTTTTATTTTGTTCTTTCTTAAGTCTCAAACATTATAGTTTGTTTTCACAAATAAGTCAAAATAATCTATATTAAAACTAACGATTAAATTCGTATTTTTCGTTTTTCGGTCTTATAAAGAAAAAAGGGAAAAATTAAAAACATGTATACGCATTCCAACTTGATAGTTAATAGCCTAAACACCAATAAACTGGGATAACGAAAGTTCAATGGTGGAATTAAAGATTAGGTATCTATTATTTGTTCCCATATATTTAGAAATATATAAAAAACATTAAAAATGATTATAAGATTGCCTTTAAGATAATGGAATATGTGATTAAGATTTGTTTTGCTTTATGCACATATTCTACTTTTAGTACATTCTTATAAAATCCACTATTGTAATGTGATGCCATTTCAAGAAATTAGTGTATTTTATTTTCAATTATGGAGAGCTGAAAATATTTTTGAACCCCAAAATTCAACTCCAAATCAATTAAAGCTTGGGACACCTTATTTGAAATATTTCATTAGTTGCATTTTTCTTGCATTCTGACAAACTTTTATTTTAAATCCTTAAGATAACAAAAGAATAAGAAATGATTGAAGGAAATGAAATTTTCTTTTCTTTATTCTTTTAAGTGAAAAAAAAAATCAACCTTCGCTGCGAAGTATGTTGTCTGGAATTTTCATATATTTACCTTATTACAGGACATATAGTATTGATTAACTAAATCAGATATGCCTGTTATTTGATAATTCTTTATCAATATTTTAATTCCGTGAAAAATTTTGTCGAATTTATAAGATAAACCTTTGCTTGCATAAATATTACGTATTCCTTAAATCGGTCTTCCATATCTAACAGTGAAGACGTTTCTCAAATTTAATAACTAAGCTGCACTTTCATTCTTTGGAGAAAAATAATTACTACTTGACAATCGGAAATATGGCACTATGAAGTTAATGAGTCAAAAAGGAATGAATTAAATATTCCAAACATAAAAAAAAATATTTAATAAACAACTATATTATGTATTATACAGCCATCCGAAAAAAATTTGTCCAGTCAAAATTTTTACTTCAAGTGTTTGTTAATTAAACAATAGAGGCTTTTAGACAAACAGAAAGTAATGGGATTTTGAAAAATTCAAATGAGTCCTAAACGAAATCCCAGCTATATGTGTTTGATTTACAAAAAGCTTAGTTTATCATAAATAATTTTTGCCTATTTAAGAATCACGAAAAAAGGTTATAAAAATGCTGAATATTAAGTTAACAAATATGACGATTATTATTTTCTTCATCATCATTATTATGGTATGTCACCATTACCGTATATAAAGATGAGGAATACATTACTTTACCTACGTAATATAAGGAAGTTTTCTTTTCCATTCAAAATCAGCCAGATTTTTAAAAATTTAAGTGCAGAAAACAAAATAAATATCATAAGAAAAATTACATACAATCAATGTAAATTTTTCGGCATGATCTCCGTGAAGAGTAAAGCATTTGTTATATGAATTCATACTTCCTATATATTTTGGAAAAAAATGCAGCCAATGATTTGAAATGGATTTTTAATATACCTTTGAATCTCATGAATCATCAGTTTCAGTTCTTTAACTCAAGGAAAAGAAGAAGAAAAATTGTCTATAAACTGCCTTTTCTATGAATGTTGAAAGCCGCAAGACTACAGGAACTGAAAATCTTAGTTAAAGAGTTGATATAGGCGCCCTAAAGATGAATTTTGATGATATCCCTGGTATGGATATGGTTTACAACCATTCTAAAATTCTGATTTTTTTGGGGTGAATGTTTAGGCTTTCTTTAATCATGTTCTGCCATTTGATCAAATTTATAAAAATAAACTTTCAGAATAATGAGGAGTTTCATAGAGACAGAAATACACACTTATGTGTTATAAAGATACACTCCAGTAAAGATACACTTTACTGAAAGTTAAGTTTTTCGAAATGGTAAATAACAGAATCATGGCAATGCCTATGACGATTATGCAAAAATTATTATCGTTCATAACTTTCCTTAATAAATTGTATTTTATTCTCTTTGTGTATTTTGATAGATAATCCCTCTTTACAAAAAGGATGCTCGTGTTTCATATTTCCTCACAAAACGAGGACTTTTCTCAAGGACTTGAAAATTCTATTTCATCATCATATTAAAATAAGTGTAATTACCTTCATAAACATATTTGAATGATATATAATTAAAACAAATACATAAGACTATTTTTCTTACGGAAACTAAAAACATTTGAAAAATATTGCTGTTTAAAGCAAAAACATCCCATAATATATTTGCATTTCATTTTATTTCTAATAAGAATGAGTGTATTGATTTTTGTAACAAAAATTTTTTGAATTGGGGAAATAGAAAATATGCAGCTATTATTTCAACAGCCTTTTTAAAGTTTTTTTTGAAATCATTCTTCTTATCTAGATATTAAAGATGTTACTATGGAAAACCGATATATATTTTATGTTTTTAAATTTGCCGTTGAGTAATAAAGTATGTTTTTTCTATAAACATTTTGAAATAAATGATTACATTTTAGTTGTTTTGCGGGAAAATTTTGTTATTATGAATAGAAAAATTGTATTTTTCTGAAATAATTTTTTTTCTCCTCAAACATGCTTTTTCAATAATGAAGTACTTTTACTACAAAAGTAGAAAGAATGCTTATTTTTTAAAAAATAAGTTGATGATATGTATTTAATTCTTTTCGAATGAATTTGTTTACATATATAGATTGAGATGAATCTTTTTACCATTAAACAACTTCTATAAATATACTTCCCATTCTGAAAGTATTTTCTTTGCAAGCATTTGATATTCAAACAAAATATTAAACGAATACTGAACAGTTTTTTTAATCGAAAAGTTGCTTACTTACCTATACGTCACCGATGAATAAAGAAAGGGTAAAACTCAGAATATAATTTGCATAATAAGAGGCAGAATCAGAAATAGAATTCTTTAGGATATATTTATTCTTTGGGATAGTAAAATAAGTTATACACTTCTAAATTCGAGGACGAGTTAACAATTCAATGTAAAATTATTTTTCAAATTTTAATATAAATTGCAGGCATACATTAATAAATTCATTTTCTGGCACTCATTCCTAACTAGAAACAATTACATATTTATACGTATTTTTAATAAAAAACTATTTCTATTTTTAGAGTAAAGAAATATATAATTTTCTACAACTACATAGCTGCAATAGTAAAATAATTGTAATAGAATATTTCATTTCACGAATAAAGAAAAAAAAATCTTAAATAATATTTTCTTTGAATAGAATAATGAACCAATCTTCTTAAAAAAATCAAATTGATAATTATCATTGATTTGAACAATTGTCAAGCGTTATGTACTCTTTGATTCACAGAATTTTCGTAATAGATGCCAAAAATATTGATAGTAGTGAATTACATGAGAAAAATAAATAGGTTTTCCTATTACGGAAATACTGATTAATCGGAAAATTGTCATATCATAGGCGAAGACTAATATTGTGTTCTAAGTGCCATAACGGCGAAAACTCAAAGTCCAAGAGGCTAATCCCGTCATCGGTAAGGATTAATTGACCCCGCGGCGTTTTATGTACTCCCCAAATTGTACCTACCGACTAGCATACCGGAAACTTTCCTTTTCCGTAAATGAAGAGTCAAATTAGGGATGAATTGGCATAAAACGTATTAAAAATAGAAAATAATAAAATAAATAAAAATAAGGAATCAATAAATATGCGTGGTTATTTAACTGCATATTCGTAGATTATTAGATTTTCAGAGCAGGCTTACTCCGCTTTGTATTTTTCTGGATATTCGGATCAAAAATATACAATTCCTCATGATATGAAGCATTGTAAATCTATTAACTAAAGAAATGAATTAAGAATTTTATTTTACTGATATAGAACTATAACGACTATCTGCAAGCCTCCGTGAATTAAACGCTATCATGTTGATCCGGAAAAAAAATCTCGTTAACTAGAAGAGCCATTTTTGAATATTACAGGGCTTATTTGTATTAACGAACTCACAATGAAGCATTATTCTTCTCCATAAATAATTATGAACATTTTCTTATGCAAAATAAGTACAAATAGATACTTTCTTCGAAATATGAAAGTTAGGAATTACTAAGTAAGTTTGTTTTGCCGTTGCTTCGCTAAGACTTAAATTTCCAAACAAATTTCATGCAAATTACTTGTATTCAAGGAAATACGTTTTTTAAAAAAAGTCTACGGCTTATATTCAGATTGGAACAAAAATAAGCGTTGCTTTACTAATTTTATAACACACTTTAATTCCTTTTGGATCCCGAATACTCCAAGAAAATAACTAAGGATTATAAAAATATACTTTTCCGTTTCAACAAACCCTTTTGTTTGGGCGAGGGATTAGAGTGGGAAACTCATAAGACAGCTTTTAGTACACTCCACAATTTGCTTTTTCTCACATTTTTAAGACGGCCGGGTAATGAAGAACACCGAAACAGACATAGATACACCTTTTCAAATTAAAAGGTAAACGCTTGGGAAATGTTAAAAATTTAGATTATCTAGCCAGGTAATTAACCAGCGAAGCTTCCGATTCAGAACGAACATACGAAGCAATTCCCTCGACGCTCTAAAAACAAGAAACATTTTTAAACTCTTCCAAATTAAAACACGCGGCCCGAAGAGAAAAAGTTTTCTTTCACTTCGTTTAACAACATCTTGAAAGATTGCGAAAAATTAATTTATATTTTGGTGTTTTCTTTTGCTTTTCATTTTTGTTGAGTAATTGATCTAATGTCACTTGGGCAAAAACATAAAAAAAAAAACTAGGAAGAAAAATACAACAGGAAATAACGAATATATTCTTGAAAGAATGAAATTTTGTAATTACATCCTATCGAATCGAGTAAAAGTTGCAATTTTTATTATCTGTTGGCATAATTTCTATGTGTTATTACAGACTAGAGTGTTAATTAAAAACTGACTAATTTCTTTGAAAATGTCTCACAGTGTTTTGTTTAGATTTGTGAATCCTACTTGCAGCATTCAGTGCTTGATTCACTGCTTATAAATATTTAAAAGTATTCAGGAGAACAAATAGTTGTTTCAATCCGTATGTTTATTTAAAGAACAATGCGTGAGTTAAATATTCAATGGAGAGGCTGCTCATAAATTTCACGAAAAATGCATAGAATGCCTTAGATGCGATTATAAATATGTAATTTCAATAAAAGTCAAACGTCAATGCTTGTTTGAAGTATTGTTGATGTACTGTACTTTTGTCTATAAATTTGTTTGAAATGAAATTATTTTGTGAAACAATAGCTAGTTAAATAAAGCATTAAATTTTTTTAGATGAATCTTCATTATTTACATACATATGATATGTTTTGAAGTGATTATTTAAAATAAATATTTAAATTACCATAATTTCTACTTTCGATAAATATATTTATTACTTTAATCCTTTGGACAATGGAATAAGTCATAGTTATTAATATCATAGAAACTTTAGTTCCTAAATTAAAAGTGTGAGTTTATAAGACAATATATTACTACATATGATAAGTTAGTGAACTTTTTTCATTTCAAAAGAATAAGTTCCAAAATCTAGCCAATTTTAATGGGTTTTTTTATAAAATAATTTTCCTATGCATACTCATATTTTTTTCACTGTCAGTTTAGGATTGTTGCAAGCTTCATTTTACTGTATTCTACAGACAATTCATGGTGGCTTGTTGCACTTTTTCGTAATATTAAAATCTTTTTCATGCGGCAGAATTAAAATCTTTTTCATGCGGCAGAAAGCCACGTGAGAAGATGTGAAAAAAATACTACAGTTTAATTGTCAAATGTAGTCTCGACATTCGTAATGGTTTACGTAGAAACTGTTTCTGCCGCCTACCTCAACTCGATGTAGCTGTCTTAACTGATGAAGCTCTCATGACATAACATATTTATCGTTTTTTCCTCACAATAATATGTAGACATATACAATGCAAGTGATAGCTCCCCATTCAAACGAAATACAAGACAACTCTTGGTTAATTATATTAACGCCCCATTGTAGAACAACACTGAAGAAAACTCTTGGAAATAAAGAAGTTAGCTTTTGATAATGTAATAAACAAATAATTTTTGTCTCTTTTATATACCAAAAAAGAAATTTTTTTTTGATATTTCTAATGACATTTTCTATGGACAAGCTCGCCGACATAGACAGAGATTATAAGCTAAGGGTGTGTCGTTTTAAGTAACGCCGACTAGCACCAAGAGCACGTTTTAGCTAATTCACTTGTTTTAACATTCAATTGCACAGCCCCTTTCTAAATGGGGGCATATTCGCATATCTCACAGATAGAACAGAAGAGCAATCATACTCGAACCAAAGAAGCCAGGGTCACGCAGAAGGCGCGCTACCCCGATACCAGGACGTCGGTTTTAAAATATGTTGAACGACACAAATCTGTATTTAATTACAGGAAAGTAAATGAAATTATGAAAGTCAACAGTTACTTACTGCCACGAATAAACAACAGTTAAAGAACTTAAATAGTTAAGAAGCCTTAATTTAAAGAACTTAATTAATGAAAAGGAAAGTTCCGTGAAACGAAAGGATCCATTTCCAGACCAAGCATTTCCCCGGCATTCAAGTAATGTTTGTCATTTTCAGTACCTGATGTTATAAAAAGGGCATCAATATTTACGATGTCAGAACTCGCTCATAATATCTGAAGAGTTTGATACAATAAAGGCTAATAGATTTCTTAAAATTCCAAAGTCATCCGATAAGAGAACGATTAACTCAAATTATAAAATATTCTTTCTTTGAAGTAGGGATGGGAGAGTTATATGCGATTATATTGGCCTTGAACTACTTCCTTGCTACCCAAGAATTTTTTTTTCATGCTCATTCGTGATGTTATTGAGCTAGCTTGTGACATATTTCACATTCTCAATTACTTGGATAAAAATCCCTCTCAATTCTACAATTACTTGAATGTGTTATAAATCATCATATTCTTTCTTTTCTAGAAATCATTCGGAAATGTCAAATAAACAATATCATAGATTCTTAACAATATTAATTCGTAATTTTCTATGACGAATTTCGAAGTTTGAAACTTGAGCAAAACAAATGCATGACTTTTTTTTCAGTCGTTAAATTTATCAAAGAGGTTAAGAAAAGAATAAACGTAAAACGCAAGGATTTTAACCTTCTTCCATCTACATTAAAGTACCCGAAATAGGGAAAACGCAAATCTTCTAGATTTCCATGCATTTTAATAATTGGCAATTTTAAAAATGGAAAGCCATATTTTTTATACATGCACGAAATAACTTTATTTATATTTCTGCATCTAGTTTTTAATTGACTTTGATATTTAATGAGCTTTTATTCTTGTTTTCTTCATATAACATGTTATGTCTGGTTTTACTTATTTTTAAGCAGATATCCTAGTACAAGAGTAGCGAGTCTTCCTCGTGTTCTGGGCGACTTGGTTCAAGTTCGGTTCAAATTCAAGTTCGGTTATGGTTTCTCTTAATTTGTTCTATGTTTCGGATGTGAGAATGCACCTTGACTGTTGGGAATGTGCGAACGAATTTCATGCGTGAGCAGCGGAGACGTGCACTTGACCTTAGTTAACGCTTTTTAAAACAAGAGACGAGCATAGGTTTAAAATCACCACCAGCGAAGTTGTCCATGGCAAGTCCTATGAGAAACACTTTATTTTTAAAATTTCCGAATTTCAGTGTTTGAAAATATTTTTAATAATTTACATATTTATTTATATTTTATTATTTGGCGCAACTGAAATATATTTGGCAGCTGTACCAACGAGTAAGCAAAGGAATATAATGGTAAAAATGCAGAGGTTTAATTCAAAACTGTGTGATTATTATGATTGATAGAGATACATGGCAATATTTGATGTTTTGTAAACATAGTAATTGCAAAAAAATGCAATATCGCCAATCATAATTTAAATGCCAAATAAAAAATTATTGTTATTTTTTAAAAAAATTAGTACAAAAGGGTTAATGGATATTTTTTCGCATTATATAAAGAGTTACTTTATAAATATACAAACTTTCTGCTCTAATACATATAAAATATATCTTCTACGGTTGCAAATAAATTAAGCATAGTTAATCTCAAAAACATTTATGCATAGTTCCAGATTTTTCACTTCCTTTTTACTTCAAAGTAATGTCAAACGTATCTTTCAAACAAAATGTAAACAAAAATAAAACTCAAAATATCTTGATGAATTTATTAGAGTTATGTGACTTCAAATTTCAAATTCAAAAAGGCATGCAATTATCCCTAACCACACAACTATTTCTAATAATAACGAATGAGAAATATCCGTCAAAATCCAGCATCAAAGTAAATGGGGAAAAATGTTATAATTTCCATTTTCTTATATCCATAAATCAACACGTTAAGTCTAACATCATAGTTATGAAAACTTTTAACAAATATTGCGATGATAAATGGAATCATAGGTAGTTGAAAATAACACCGGCATCCATCATTATCGGAATAACTTATTCTTATTTGCTTTTCATCACGCCGATGTTCCACCGTTGACAAGCTTAAGTACTAGAAATGATTTATGGATGATTTTTCAAAATGAATGTGTAATATATAAGAGGATCATGAAGAAACTTCACGTAAATTTTTATCATAATTTTTTAGATAATTGCTCCAAAGATAGAGAAAATTAATTTTCTTCATATAAAAAAATGTGGTACGTGTGTTCTTGCATACATTTGATTTTAAGGAAAGCTGAAATAAAAAAAGTAATGTCATTAACAAAATGGTAAAAAATAAATTAAATTGTTTCCTCTCATAAAGATTCTTAAACGAAGAATGATTAATGCTATGGTAATTTGAAAATTTTAATCACATACAAAGATTCCGGCAGTTTTTCTCCACATGATTTTATTTTTCAATTGCCGTCTACGACTATATTTCTTTTAAGTCCATAAGAAAATCTCAGTTAAAAAATAAACATTCAAAATGGATTGTCAAATGTAATAAAGAATAAAGAAGAATAAATGATGTTTATATGCAAGTTCAACAAATCATAGACATTTTTAATGATCACAATATAAATCTTTGTAATCTTTATGTATTATTTTTAATTTAATCATCCTAATGACCAAAGAGAGCATGGAATGAATATATGTTTCAACAGCTCACTTATTACCCATATTTGTATATATATATATATATATATATATATATATATATATATATATTGATTAATGAGAAATGAAAAGGACGAATTTATGTGGCACATTAAAGTTTTGAATCTGGGATAATAGGATAGAAATTTTCATAAAAGAAGCTTTTCGCACGTCTGCTATTTAAAAAATTACTAAATTATAACATAAGTAGTTTCACTTTCCGTTCAGGTGAAATGAAACTATTAATGATGTTACAAATAAAAAAACCCTGCCACATGGCAACAAGTAAACATTGGCAAATTTATATATGAATACTTTTGCCGTGGGAGATTGATAATCGTTAGTTACAGAATTTTAAACTGTGAAATAAAAGCCCATAGGCTAATGAAATGAAAATCAAAATTAATATACCTTGTTAAAATACAAAAATATAAATTAACATAAAATTAAAATAATGTAAGTTTAAGAATCATGTAAGACTACTTCTTTATTATAGTATATATCTTAATTTTGTGATTAACAAAAATTAAAAAACACCATTTATTCATGTTTTGGTCTGAAATTTCTTTGGACAATATTTCATTTTTCTTTAACAAACTGCTAAAACTCTATTTAAAGTATTAAAAATTAATTAACTTTTATTAATGAATTAATGCTTGAAAAAAATGCATTAACATCGAGTGTCATCCACTACAATTTTTAAAAAATGTATTTATACTTTGTAATGAAAAGTTTTTTTTATAAAGGATTGAAAATTTTAACAGGATTTATATAGGGAGAGTGTGAACTAATAGTAGGAGTTGAATAAAAAAGAGGTGAATAAAAACATTTTGCAGACAAATTTAGCATTTAAAATGTAGATTATTAACAAAATTTGAACTAAATCTGCCAAGTGTTTTCCCAACTGTCGATCTACATTTCTAAATGTAAGTGAATGCAATACTAAAAATCACATTGACTTAAATCAATGAAATCCAGTATGTGAGGTTGTGAAATGTTTATTTGCATCCATTTTATTATTAATCTATGTTAGGAAAGGTGTGCAAGATATTCACACTACATTCTGAATATGTGCCAGATTAATGCTCACAATTTATATTTCGTAACTTTAGTTCATAAACACCACACAAGAGGCTCATGGCTATACCAAAAGTACACAAATCTATGTAGTCAAAGAGGGCAAGGAAGAGAAATGCGAGAAATGCGAAACTATATGAAGAAAATATATTCTTTTTTGAGTTGAGCACATGATTGCTATGTATCTTCATATTTCCAAGCTTTATTTTGGAAGAAAATACGTTTTTAGTAGGCACATATATAGATTTTTCTCTTTTTGCCAACAGATAACTTAACAGAAAGGATACAAATTATTAATCTGAAATTTGATGTATGGCCATTTACAACAGAATTACCAAATCCAATATTCTCTAATCTACCAGGTGGAAGACTATGTGTAAGGTATATCCCACAAATGCAAGAAATTAATTGCGTGTATGAAACTTGACTACAAAATTACCAAATACAGAATGCTCTAATCTAACACGGAGGAGACCATGTAAAATATATATATCTCAAAAATGCAACAAATTAAATGCATGAATAACATTTTTCAATGTAATTACCTAATGCAGAGTGTTTTAATCCATCTGAAAGTGCACCAAATGCAGAATGTTTTTCTCTACCACGGAAGAGACTATATGAAATATATATCTTGAAAATGCAACAAATGAAATGAATGGATGACTATTTAGAATCTATTTACCGAATGCAGTGTGTTTTCATCTATCCGGAAAAGCACCAAATGCAGATATCTCTAATCTAACATGGAGGAGACTATGTGAAATATATATCTCAAATATGCTACAAATTAAATTCATGTAAAATATTCTACGGAACTTTTAATTTATTTACAATTATATTACAATTCAATATTATTCAATTATTTTACAATTCAATTCCCTTTTAAGCTTTATATTGCAATTCAATTCGATTAAATATTTATACTTTACAACATAATTACAAAATTCAGAACGTTCTAATCTACTAGGGAGAAAATGATACGAAATATATATCACAAAAATGCAACAAATTGAATGCAATTATTTTGTAATGAATTATGTTAGTCAAAACTAAAGTTAGTGACAAACTTTGGGTCCATTAGAGGAAAGAGAACTTTTCTACAGGGAATATTCGATGCACTTTTCGTAACAACGGACCTGAGCAACAAATTGGCAAAATGGGGAAATATGCCTAAAAGATGGAGATCGAATATTCCATTTGTTACTATAGGGTAATATAGGGCAACATCCTACTATTTATTCCCGTTCTCTATTACTTATTCCCTTGAAATCATATATCTGCTGAAAATGACGTCCATGCCATTTGTAGGACATGATTATTTCTTCGATTTGTCTCGTGCACCATCCAATCACTAATCATAGTATTTTATCTTTTCCTTACTCTAAAAAGAAAAGATAGAAAGAAAGCGTAGGATCCTTATGTTTATAAGAATTACTTATAATCATATTTCTTATTTTCGCCACCCATATGTTATCCTGTTACAATAGCGATAATTTTAGAAGCTAACTACGGATCTTTCAAGCTGTATATTACATTTCGATTTGATCAAAAACGTGTGGTATAATACTTTTATAAATTTTATATGAGTAGAAGAGTCCAAATTTTAATTATATTTGTGTTTGTAACTTTCAAACGTTACTATGATAGTTAGGTGATGACTGTAATTCTCATGTTAATGTCCTGATTCATAATTGTATTCATCGCAAATATAATTATGCTTATTTATCAGAACTGGAACAAGTTATACATGTTACTTATGAGTATTTAATTACGTTATTTATAATGTATAATGGCGTGTGACCTGAACAGAGGTAGAGTGTCTTCCTCGGGATCTGTGCTTCCAGGGTACAAGTCCCGGATCAGGCATGGTTGTTCTTTTGTGTGCTATATGTGAGGTTCGTAAATGTGCTCTTCCCTCTGTAAAAAGAGCTGTATGTGCAAGTGAAGGGGATGGGTGTGTAACGAAGTCGTACTCTTGACTCTAGTTGGCTCTACTTCAAAACAAAGAGATGCTAATTAGGATTAAAATTGCTGACGGTCGTCAGCGCGTTGGTTCATGGAAAACGCCATTAATAACAGCAATAAAGTATAACGAGAAACATTAGAAAACAACGAGTTGTTACAATTAAAATTCGTGTTGGTGTATTAATTCAAAAGCATACAGGACATGAATTTTGGAGAATAAAGTTCATTGACAAAAGTCTACATGCAACTTTTTTTCTAAATAAATGCTCCATTTTATCACCTGGGCTTTTCAAATTTAAGCTTATACGTAATCTATGGCTATTTTCTTATAATACATGATTTTTCTTAAAATTTAAAACAAATAATAATACATTTGAGAGTTAAATTTCTTTCTTTAGGCTCTTGGAAGAGTCAATAGAAGTTCTGCATATTGTTTTTAACCCCCCTTCAAATTACTTAATAGTGTGTTTAAATTTATATAATTTACTCACATGATATTTAATAATTTTTAAAGCTATGTTCTGGAATTAAAACATTCCATATGTTTCAGGGTTTATTCATTTGTTTCTTTGTGATTTTTATTAACTAGATTATACTTTAAAAGCATGAATGAAACCCCATGAGCCCTTTTTAGATGAAATTTTAGATAAAACAAACTATTCAATTGGGTAAACAGTTATTTCGGATTTCGCGAATCTCTTAAGAACTGAAACAAAAGGCAGCGATATTATCATTTCTCTGAACAGAAACATGAAAATATTGCTAAAGCAAAGCACAACTGGGAATTAAAACTATTTAACTGAAAGGAAAGGACCATAATCATTTGAACAAGGAGCATTCGAACTCTGAAAGCTCTGAAGAGCGAAAAATATATACTAGATGAATCGGAAAGGAAACAAAAACAACTATCTAGCGTTGTTAAAAAACCCACATGAATTCCAACTCAAACGACACATTGTTAGTGTTTCCTGTGACGTTTTTTCGAACTCTCTTCAGTTCTCTTTTCTTCCTTCACTACCAGTTAGCCTTTCTTCTTATTTCTTCTTTTCCACCATTTTTTTGCTTTTTATTCCCACATTCTACTCTTTCGTCCCTTTTTATTTGCTTCGTTACTTCTGTATTGGCTGGATTAGGCTATTAGAGCGTGAAGCTTCAACTGTCTTGAACTAAGGTAAGGGGGAAAAAACCAAAGGTATTTTTAGCACTTTTGGGATTTTTTTAAAGCCGTCACTTGTCTCATGTGGGCATTTTTGAGTCAAGATATTTTTATTAAAGTATTTAAGCCTTATGTTTTCAAATTAAAGCCCAGAAGTTATAATGAAATCCTGGAAAGCCAGACATGTTTAAAATTAGTTAATCGATATTTCAATCCTAATATGGGCTGCGATGGGAGAAGACATTATTAGAGAACAAAGAGCCATAATTAAATGTCAGTAAATGAATTTTACTTAAATATCTTAAAAGATTCTGTTATGAAATGTCTTGAAGTCATTTGGTTCTGTATTTCTTAGGCTTGAAATTCTAAAATTAATACTTTAAGTAGATTTGCCATTTAATTTCTATATTGTTTTATGCCTTGTTCCTTAACAAAAAACAAACTATTTATTTTTAGAGACTAGAGAGTTCCATTAAGACTGATTGAATTCCTGAAGTCCTGTAATTCCTCTTTCTCTTGAAATTTTAAGTGGATAAAATATGTAGTTAAATTTATCAAATCAGAAGAAAATTTTTTATTTCCTTACTTATCTATTTTCATTTGTGATTTCTATTTCATATTAAATATTGTCATATAAAAAACTTAAAAATCATTTAAAATTTTCTTTCATTCTTAGAGAAGATATCATTAAGGTATTTGATCAGGAACTAAATACAGTAATTTGTGAGCTACAATTGAAATATTGGAGTTTTGTTTTAGAATTCAATGTTTAAAAGTTTTTTAATGGATTTTTTTCCTTATGAAAAGCAGACTGAACATTATTTTTGCAATAATATTTTCCAACTACAGCCCTACACTTACAATTTTGAAGAAATCTTTATAATAAAGAATATTAACTTCTTGAAGTCTTAAAAAAAGATAATTTAAAAATTTTATAAGCCTTAATTACTTTCAATCCACAATTCAAAATGAACCATTGCTAATATAAGTCGAATTAAATATAAACATGTTTTCCATAATTTTATAACAGTGTGAATGTTTCTTCTAACAATGGAGACATAATTAGTAAGTCTACAAAATTTCATAAGATTTATGAATATTTTTATAACTAATGTCAACAAATTTGTTACTTATGTTTACATACTTATTTGCTGGAACAAGATAGTATTTTATTCGATTTGAGATTTCTTATATTGAGATTTCTTTATATTTTATAAATAAAAGTAACATTTATTCTAATCAATTCGTAAAATATTAATCAGAGAAAGAAGTAATTATAAATTTGCAGTTGCATCATTTGATTGGTAACTCGTTTTTGTTTATGGGAAACTCCATAGACTCGTGCTTCAAAAGAGAAGTTAAGAGGAGCTATTAAAACAATGACGTGATAAACACGCTTCATTGAATAATGTCCTTTTCCTTAAATATAGCCTAAAATTTTAAACACAGCTCTCCTAATTTAATCAAATTATGAGTTTGTTTAAGAAAAAAAGTAAGATTTAAAAATAGAAATTATATTGAAAACAAATAAAAATTGTGCTATCTGGTGTATAAAAATTTAGCTATTGATATAACATGCTGGAGCTAGTTCCTCAATAATTGGTTATTAAGTTTTTCTAGTTTCTTTTTGTCAACCTCGGTTCAATGATTTATCGCTTTAAATTAGCCCATGCCATTAAAAATTTTAATGTGCACTTCACTCATCTCCATTAGGAATATAATATGAATGAATCAAAACTTCATACTTCAATAATTAGTCAAAAATAATTAAAATAAATAAAGCATCAACTTATCAAACAATTAATCTTGAAAATTAAATAATTTTAAAAGCAAATTCATTCATTTTAAAATGTTTACATTTGCGTTTTATGAAAATTACATAATCGTTTGTCAATTTTTAAGGTCAAAACTAATAGGAAGTGAAAAACTTAATTTATTCCAGAAAATTCAATTCCAGAGAAAGTTTTAATCATATATTATATTGTATCGTTTGCTTTTGTTCTCAATTATCCCTCCTGGTTGTTAAATATGATTCCAGAGGTAATATTTCTAGTTTGGTGATGTAATATCTATTGCATTCTTTTAGCAAACGGAATGTCATCTTCCAATTTTTCGTGCTTATTTAGAGCATACCTTTATATTATGTATTTTGTTTCACTATTAAATACTCAATACTAAAGCGTAATTTCGTGCACAAAACAGAACTAACCTCTCATCCATTAGATTTGAATCAAAATTGTTCCACCTTAAATATCGGCAATCTCATCTATCGGCAGCATGTTTTCGTTGCAAGATATGATCATTTCTTTGATAGCTGTAGGTCTTAAGCAGTCTCCGGTCCAGATGGAATTCATGACGACTCGATCAGTCATTCCGGTCATCTTGGAAAAGCAGGAATATTATATATATTTGACTTTTCAAGGAACCTCTGTCAACTACTTCGGAAGTGGCGGAGAAAGTTTTTTTTTTTTCATTCGAACACAGAAGAATAAAAGAAGTGCAAGTTTTGCAAAAGGCTACAGGTTTGATGCTCTGATTTTACTTATTGTAAGCTCATGGAGAGAATGCTAAGAGTTTATACCGACCAGGATAAACTTTTGCTTGTTCTCATGTGATTAATGAGCAATATGATGTCAAGCAAGATCATAACACTATCAATCAAACTCTGTTTTCTTGCCATAGTATTACAGATGCCCAAAATACGAAGCCGACAAACCACTATGCTACTGAGATCTTGACTATGTCTAGGGATTTGGACAAAAGTTAATTATAAATCGTTTTGGAAGTTTAGATATAAAATTCAGAGTTTTAATTTGGATTCTGTTGAAGTTGCATAAGAGCTGAATACAAAGATTATTGTGCGACCTCTTTAGTCTAGCACATGGTTTTCCACAGGAGAAAGAACTTCGCCGGTACTGTTTTCATTATACATTGCTGATAATGAAAAAAATGATGATCATGCTGCAATTTGTGATTTTATTTTAACGATGACATCATTTTATGACTTTCTAACCTTGAAATTGAGATAATTTATCTTTATTTCTGCTCTTATGGATGCATGAGTTTTTCCAGTGGTATAAAGTTGCATTTATTATCTCAAAGTACTTTTCAAGTGTTTTACTGCCAATAAACATCTTTATATTACAATACAAAAGCATATATGAATGACAACCATTAAAAATATACCAAAAGTCAAAAGTAATTTGATTACATCCTACATAAAAAATATTAGGTAGAAAATATATTGAAATAGTGGTGAGTGACAGATGGCTATCATTTAAACTTTTTAAAATTTATCTTTTAATGCGACTGGTGTGCTAATACAGATGCTTTGAGAACAGTTTATATCTGTACCAAAAGGCCAATTTTTCTAAACAGCTTTCTTATTTACTCTTTGAATCAGATACCAAATTAAATAATCTTGTGAGAAAATAATTAATTACTTACAGAATAATTCCCAATTTTTTACAACTACATACTATTTTATGAATGTGACATTTCATGTTTTTCTTTGAAAAAAATATATCATTGTCTTTAAAAATATTTCAAAATGTTTTCTAGTATCCCAGATAAACACAGAACTTCTGACATATAATTTCATTTGGTGAAAGAGATAGGTGTTCTCTCAAGTGATGTAAATCAACATTCCTTGAATCTCCTTTTACAATTTAGTTTTGATCCTTAAAAAAATTCACTTTCATTTTGAACTTCTCTCAAGAGTGGTTAAAAGGACAGAAAGAACATTGATAGTATCCCCTAATTTCGCCGAAGTCCGTATTCTTATTGCAGCAAGGAGGATGGATGCATTTCTGGTGGTAGCATGCAAATAACAAACATTATCACAAGAGACTCTGATTATTTGCATGTTTCAACTGTGAACGTATTGTAATTTAAGGAATCTACTTTGTTGACATAGTTTCTGGTATGAATTTCAAAAATATTTACATTACTTATTTTAAAGATTCATGCAGCACTTTCCATACAGCACAGTAGATTTATTTATATAGCACTTTTCTGACTAGACGAATGTAAGATACAGAAAAAACTAGACTATTTAAGGATTATTTGACTATTTATCCATATATTTTACAATACTCTTTATATTTTCGATGAGTTCCCCCCCCACGTCTGTTTGAGAGCAAATGAGCAATTTTATGCTTCAACCAAGTCTGATTCAACTAAAACCATATATAGAAGAAAAAACACATACTTACTCTTAAATCTCCTCAAAGACAAAGAAACAAAAATAAATAAGATTCGAAAAGTTTCCCGTTATCAAACATGGTAATTTGGTAAAAACGTGGAAAATCTCTTCAATTCAAGAGTAAATTTATCTGAAAATGGCAGACTTTCTCTAATACTATCGGTGTAGAGTTAAGTAAGTATCCCTCTTTCGCTTTCTTAGTTATTTGAGTACCACCCAAGACGACTTGTTTAACAGATCTAATTTTATTTGTTAACCTTTGAAGGTTTTAAGGTTCACGAAGTTGTTCGGTCTGCCTAGACAATCTTAGATCAGAAAATCAATAACAGGTTTATATATTTACTGCTATTCTTTTAAAACTACTTTTATGAATGTAAACTAATAAATTAACATTTATGAATGTATAGAATTTACTCTAATTTACAATTTTTAATGAAATTTTCCTTAATAGGTCATTTAAATGAATGGTAAGAAATTAGTAGTGACGAAAATAATTTCGGGTTTCAGTTTCATAGAAATCTGATAATATTATACAACTTTCATCAATTTGTTTGATGATTAAGCACAAAATCGAAAACGATTTCTTAAAAACAGCGCGGATATTTGAAGAAATACCAAGTTTAATTAATAAATTTAAAATTAGTTAATAAAATAATTTTTAAAATATCAATTTTTTTCTCTTGTATTTCGATAAACATGTGCAAATTTTCCAATAAAATTATACCTAACATATAATAAATCATAAAATACTTATAATGTAATATATGAAAAAAATATTAAAATTAATAATCAATAATTTGAATATCGGGGGGGGAGGGTGTTGTAGTAAATAATGTTTAGCATGTACAAAGCACGGAATATTTTTCTTTACAGACATATTAGATAAGATGTATCAAGAAACTTATCTAAGCGTTCCAACTTAATAAATTGATTTCGCCATTGCTGCAAGCTAAATTTCAGTTGCTGTATAAGAAAAATGAAATGCTAAACGGGTCTTCTCTCAAATTATGTTTTTTTCTTCAAAACTTGAGTATTTAATAGTATAGTGCTTCAAAGTCTGTTAAATATATGTTTATCACTTAAATAAATATGTGACTGTTACTAATGATTATTAATTAATTGATTTTTGATGATTATTACTTACTAATAATAAATAATATTAAAGATTATTCCTCTCGGAAGCAATAGAATTGTATTATCATGTAACCCGTTATGAAATGTGTAATTAAAAATCTCCTTTTATTTGTCCTACATAAACATGCATTAATTAAGTGGGAAGATCATTTGTTATATTGACTTCTCTATGAAAATACAAAACCTTAATTCTATTAAAAATTAATTAATGTATAGCTTTTAAAATTATGGTATGTCTTTAATTCATCTTGTTAAGTGTTTTATGTTATTAAGCAATGGATTCTAAGAATGAGAATCCAATTTCTCAGCATTTCCATAATTTCCATCATTTAATCTTTTTGCAATAGTTAGGATTTATTTTTGAAGTGTTTTTTAATCGCAGAAACATTTTGGATCATTAACAGTTATTATTTATAACATACTATGTAAAGGAATTGTATAGCACATACTTTTAAATTATTCAAATACTTAATTTAGCGTTATCTCACCAAATAATTAAGGCTTTGAAAAGCTGAAAATTTTAAACTGATTTATGGATGTTTTGTAATGATACCATCTCTCTTTTCTCTGCACGCAAGCTTGCAATTACTGTCAAGGTTGCAACTTAATATTGACAATCGAAATACTAATATCCGGTGACATACTCTGAAAATCTTTCGGAATGGCTGATTTGAGTGATATTTTCTTAGAAAAAAAATAAAGTAATTTTTTTCCATCCTATCGAAACCTCTTCATGGCTGATTTCAAAGCAAATGATTATTAATGGATTATAACACTCAATGTCATGGAGCTCTGTTTATGAGATCTTTATCATTAGTAGTAGTATCTATTTTAAGTACATCAGCTAGCTATATTTTTTATATTGCAAATCATGATAAATTATATGGAAATTTAATCAATGCATAATTGATTAAGAACATGAACAAAACTATAAAAAATGATAAAATTTTTTAAATAATTATTTTGGATAAAGCCTTAATCGAGTTTTTATAACCAGATATTCAAAAATTTATTATTAGTATTTAAAATTCACATAATAATTATTTTGATTCAACTATTAAATTATTTAAATTAAATTAATGATTATATCAAATATATGATTACCAAATTGACATCTGATAATAAAATTATTTTAAATTTCACAGATTTAAAAGCTGTTTTAATCTATTAAATGATAAACTTTATAATACAATAAATGGAAGAAAACAAAAAAAAGTGTTATTATATAAAAATGTACGATAAATATAAATCGCATGCATTTAATTTTATTACATATTTTTGCATGATATATTTAAAAGAAAGACGTGGAATATTAAATTTATTACAAAGCCCAATATAAATTTTATTTCATTTTATATCAATAAAAACTAAATTTTATCTTAGTTTTCAAGGTTTAATTTATTTATAATAATACTTTTGCAAGGTTCTTGATCATTTACGACATAGAATATAGATTACATTAAAAAACTTTTATGCAAATAGATAACTAGACAAGCATATCTATCTAAATGTACTTATATATATATAGAGAGAAAAAACAGATTTTGTAGAACGAAATAATTGATATGTTAAAGATTAATTGAAAAAAAAAAACCCTACATGAGTGGTAAGACGTCAAAAGAATTCCTTTCTCTACTTATTTTAATTTTTATTAAAAAAAATATTGGCT
>JAOUZG010045189.1:1491954-1537617 GCA_026289955.1 Argiope argentata | reverse complement strand
AAAAAAGAATTATAAGATAAAAATAGACACTTTCTATTTAAAAAAAATCAAAAATTATATAAGATATCTGCTTCTTCTTCTTCTTATGATGTCAGAATTATGACATTGTGTATTTATTGTGTGATAATGCAAAAGTTAATATTGAGGTCAAGGATTATATAAATTATATAAATTAACAAGGAGGACAGAAATTACTCTGGACGTGGATTTGGGAAATTAAATCTTCGTTATAGTGAGGAAACAAGATAAGATTTCTTGCCACATTCTTGAAATATATAAAATTCTTTTTTTAGCAAAAACATATGATTTATAACTTTGAAATTTTCAGATGAAGGATGACATTGAGAAAATCTAGAGCAGATGCTAACAAGCTGTCATGTTAGAAACAGTTTTAAAGTAAATACATTTTATGGAGAAGTTGGAAATTATGAATAAATATAAAAAAATTAATTTCTCAGAATAAGATAAAAATTTAAGAAAATGGAATGAGATTAACTTGGACACAAAAATACAATTAACAGAAAAAAACATCATTACGTTTTTAAAGAAAAGTTCTTCCCAAAGTTTATTTATTATTATCCTATTTATATACTTAGGAACCTTTAAGATAATATAACCACTCTATAAGAGAAGCGAAGCTTATTTAATTAACATTTAGACTATGTGTATCGTTTTCCACTCAGAGTAAAAAGTTCGATCGAAAAAAAAATTATTGTCTCTCGCGTGAAAAAATAACTATGAATAACTGTCTAATCAAATTCTATAATTTGAGTGTAAATGTTTTGATAGCAATTTTAAATGCTATTTTATAATAGTAGTTTCACAGATGCCATGTTAATAATTTAATTTAAAAGAATACAGTGGGGTTAGATTTTAATATATAGGCATAATGTGTATTTGCGAATAGAATCATTCTATAAGTCTTTGCCAACTAATATCAAATATTGCTTTTTTACTCATAAGCAAATTAGTATTATTTAATTAACTAATGAAGATTAATAAAAAATGAATAAAGAGTAAATTCTAAAATAAAGAAAAAGTGAATAAATTAATAAAAAACGCTAAAGAAAATGTAAGTTTAATGTGGAATATATAATAACCAATTTTTTAAAAAATAATTATTATTAAATTCTAAAATATTAAATCTGAACATAACGCATTAATAAATTTCATTAAAAAGTTTTTACTAGCTTTTATAGGTCTATTAAAAACATATTTTCTAATGATAAGTTATTCAAATGTAATATTGTTTTTTTTTATTATCGTAAAATACTTGTGATCAATTTTTTATCCAGTTTACTAACTAGTGCATTAGTAAAGAACAAAAATTTCATTAGATTAAGTTTGTTGAATATAATTAGGTTTGGAAAGAAAGCTTTAAAATATTTTATTGTCATTGAAAAAATACTGTCCTACAGTATTTAATTTCTTTAATTCATCTCGAAATGAAAGAAAAAAAAGAATTATAAAATTTCGTCCTTAAATATAAAGGACATTATATAAAATAAATGAAAAAGAAACGATTATTTAGTTTTTGCAAATTTTATGGTTAATGAAATAAATTAGGAAAACTAATTTATTTATCTTCTATTTTATATAATATTGGATGGTTTTGTTTCTAGTACAAAATTCATCCTCATTCCTATGCATGAAAAATTCGTTTTCTTATAAATTGATTTTCAAAAAAACAGAAAAAATGTTACTAATTTTAATGATCAATATTTAGAGATAGATCTATTTTTTATTGATTATGTATGCAATTAAAGATAATTTATTTTTAAAACTCATAAAATTTCCAAAATTACCTTTAATTTTTCAAATTTTATTAGAGAATATATGCAATTAATTAATTATTTTTGGATATTCGAAGAATATTATTGTTCATTTATTTATTTTTTTATTTTAAAGTATATAACTCCAAGACTAAAAATTTAACTATGCTTTCCCTCTTTGGGATCCATTGACATTTTATTGAAAAGGAAGGTATTATTGTCTGAACTTTTGTCTTGTATTTTTTCCCAAACTCTGATATTAATATTAAAGTAGTTTTTATAAAAATATACAGAAGAAAAACAAATATGAAAGAAAATTACTTGAAACTTATCGTGCAATTTTGTAAGAATTTATTGTAGAAAATTAATAAAAATGACATAAGCATATTTTTATTTTTTGCTTTTAGGTTTCAAAGAAATCATAAACCTAAACGATGTTATGTTAGCAGAGAATAGAGAAAATATTAAAAAAAGCTGAATGAACATAAAATGTTAATAAACGAAAACTAACATTTTGAAAACTAGAATGTTATATGACATCTTTAAGGACAGTTTATAGTTTTGTAGCTTCCATTGCCATATAAAAATTGTTTTATTCATTGTACAGAAGTGTTATTTCGTATTTTTTCATTGTATCATTTTATAAAATCCAATCTCTAGAAAATATATTTCACGTTATTGGATATTCATGCTAATGGCCATAAAATTATAATTTTAAATATGTTACCATGTACAGGAAAGAAACTAGTACTATATAATTTATTTTTTCCAATGTTTTTCATCCAAGAATTTAAGATTTTAAACAAAAAGTTTTGATAAAAATCCTTCATATACTTTTAAAACATTTTCCATACGAAAATTGAATTTAACCATTACCTATAAAATATTATATCACAAGCAAATTTCATCAATTTATTTATCAAATAGAAGGATATTTTTATCTTTGTTATAAAGCAAAAATTCCCTATTTTTATATTTGATGGAATTTTACTTTAACAGACAACATTTTACAAAGCTCACAGCATGTTATTAGCTTTATTTAACAGTCCTCAAATTTATTATGTCATAATCTTTTCAGGTATTATCAATCTTTCAAAATATGATGCTTTTTGAGATACTATTAAAAAACTTCTTTTGAACATTTTAACCACTTTCTTGGCGAATGTTAACAAAACGAAAATTTCAATTTGCTTAACAATTATGAGTTTTCAGCTTCTAAAGCAGCGTGGAATTTATTCCTTCCAAAATTATTCAAGCAAATGTTAGTTGATATAAAATCAAGTTTTCACGTTAGCTTATCAAACACATTATTTATTTCATTACACTTTGTTGGCTTTTTCATTTTTATTATGTAATGCTTGAATTCCTCTATCGCTGTACGGATATTTCGTAGTCAGGAGGAATTTTATTCATCTGCGGCTCTTTTTCTTCTTTTTTCTTTTTTCCATTCCTAGGGGAGCCAGATGAAAAGAAGTACAAAGAGGGGTGAGAAAATATTTGTGAAATGAGTGATGGAACAGCCCGGGCGAAGAAATAAAATTGAAAAGCAAGGCTCACACCGTGAAATGCGATCTCTTGGGTAAAGAAAAAGCATCGGCGTTAAATATATCATGGCAAAAAAGAGAATAAATTTTAAAATGAAAAAAAGAAATGTTGACTGTTGATTAGATTTCCTTACATACATTTCAATCGTTTACAGAAGCCATTCGTTTGCTGATTCACGTCATTTATAGAATTACTCCTAAATATTCATTCACAAAATTAAATGACTGAAGAATTACTCTTTAATCGGGAGTGATACCAAAGCTCACTAAATGTGTAATCTTAACATTATAAATACGATTAACATATTGAATTTAGTTACGACCCAGATATAAAAATACTCCAAATTCTGAACAATTAAAAAGGGAATTACATTGTCAACTTTTCCCTGAGGCGAGAATAAGATTTGTTCATCTAGTGATGCTAAATAAGATATTTTAAAGAAAGATACTAATTTTTAAGTCCGATATTGAGGCACCATTATATGAATAATACATTTAACTCAGAAATGAATCCCTAATGATGTTCAACTTTTCTTATCACAATAAACTTGAATGTTAGGAAATTTCAAACCTATTTTTTACTTCTCAAACATTAAGGAAGCATGCGATAAAAAATTATGCTTTAGGCAATTATTAATATTTTAAATAAAAAGCATGTTAAAAATCTCCTAATTTTAAATAGATTTTAAATGAACTAAAAACAGTTTCTGATTTGACCAGTAATTTTATTTTAGTTCAGTAACATAATTATTATTTTTATCAATAAAAATAAATTCTTTTATACGTATTCTTTTTTTAATAATCATGCACAGTTATCAAACAAACTATTTGCAACTAATAAGCTAAAGGGCGTTTCACATATTTGAAACAAAATCTTTCCGTTTATCTTTTTATATCAAAATGTTTTCTTTAATAATAATGAAAAAAATTATTAAATTTAATAATGCGTTATAATTATCTATTCTCCTTAAATTCATGTCTATTTGGAATTAATGTTTTTAAAGATCGTAATGTTGGTTAAATTAACAATTCCTATAATTCTTTAACTATAAGATTTCGCCTAGTTCTACATTTTCTCCCCATTTAAATGAATAATACCAATGGCATTTCGAAATGTTAATGGAACAGGGAACTAGAAAAAAAATAGCGATTGCACAATCTATAGCAGGGAACCTCCTTTTTCAAGAAAGCGACTTCCCTTAGTTTATTTTTCTTAATGAAATATTTCCTATCATTCTTCCCAACACATTCACTATTTTCTCAACATCGGAGTGGGTTTTTTTTATTTTAACTCTTTTAATTCTTTTTCTAACATAATATCCACAGAAAGTGTTGTATTTTGAATTTAATATAGGAAATTTTATTCGATCAAGTTATAGTTTGATTAATTTGTTTACTACATTCTCAGTTTGTTGTGATAAATATAATATTCAACATTACGAACAATTATTTTGATTTCCATCAAAAATTCTAAAAATTCTAATTTTCAACCCATTCTATATAATTTCAATGATTTGTTTACATATTTTAAATATATTTTTCAAATATTAATATCATTCCTTAGTTTCTTAATAATAAATCATATTTATATTGTTTAGGAATTGTACTTATAAACGTTTCTGAATTTGATTTTTTATTAAATTCATCAAGGAAATTTTTTTTAAATATCAATTTATTTTCATCATATAAACACGTTTAATAATAATGTGAAATATCTCAAAAATTACTCTATACATGCCAAAATGTTTTTTGCTAATATGCAAACAACAATATTCTATGGGTATTTTTTTAACAGTATTGAATCGACTTGCCATTTTAAATAGTGAGAAATAATGTTTTATCCAATTAGCTTAAATTGATATAGGATTTTCTCAATTAGAATTGATATAGGAAATTTGATAACATAATTGAATATTGAAGGTTATATTAAACTTGACTAGAAATCAGTAGCCAAATGTTATTAAACAATTTTTCAGCAGTTTTAGAAGGAATTAAGAAAAATGAAATATTTTAAACCATATGCCATAGCCACTTTTTGGAAGCTAAATTTTTGGTGAAAAGTCTCCTTTTTTAACAATTTAAGGTTATTTAACTCTAAATTAATACATATAGAATTTGTTTTTATTTTTTTATAATAATATTTTAGCATTGTTGTTTCTTATACCTAAATAAATGAGAGAAGTTTCAAAATTTTATCTAAATTGAAAATTATATAAACATCGGATTATCCTTAGAACTATTTATATTATGTTTTAGATTTATTGAAATGGGTTAAATATATAAAAGAAGAATTTTCATTATTTAATTTAAAGTTACTGAAATTCATTTACTAAAATCAGTGGAATTTCAAAACAAAAAGATAATGAAGATTTTTCAAAATTCAAAACGTCCCAAACATTATAATAATCTTTTTTCAAATTCTCTATGTTATAAAAACGTATTTAAATCTATGGAGAAGAGATATGAGCATACATATAGAATTTTTTTAAAAAATTACAATTTATTTATTCATTTCCAATCATATATATAATATAATATAAAACAATATGAAATATTGAACGTATTTTCCTAATACATTAGTTTTTAATTATAATATAATTAATTTTGAAGTCTGCTTCTCAAATATAAAATTTAATACCAAATTTCTCTTGGAAAAATGATTAATGTAATTGATAGAAATCTTAGATTACTTTTGAATAGCTACTGAAACATGTATTATAAAATCTATTAATTGCTCATAAATATTAATCATGTCTATAATGAGTATTCAACAAATACATTTCAATAAAAATTTGTAATTTATCTTGTATGATGTTTTTCTTAAAGCTTATGAAATTTCAAATTGATAAGATAAAAAAGTTCAAAGAAGTATTTTGATGGTCCCTGATGGCCTTAGTTTGTGTTTGAAGATATACTGCTTTGTATTGATTAAACAAGCCTAGACATTGTTCATAGATCTGTAATTTACAATTCAGTACCCTTTTGTTCAAGTGATTTCCTTTTCGTCGTAGTCTATCTGTCACCTGCTCTAATCGAATGAGCAATAACGAACACCATTTCGGAACATCAAAAGAAAGCCCGAGGAAAGGGAGAAAAAAGTAAATAAACAAACGGCGGGTGCAATCCATATAAGGCCAAATCCATTCGCAGGGAAACGTCATCCTTTGTTTTTCCTCTAACCAAATATCCCCGGCTTCCATCCGCCCTGATGCATTCCATATGCAAAGTACAACCATGTGATATTCGCAATTTCAGTTCATCCCCCAGAGGACTTTTAAAGGCTGCTCTCTTTGAAACGCAATTTCGCAAGTTTTCCTAGAAAAATTTCCATTTAAATTTATGCATGAGAAGATTAAGAGATCTGGACTGTACTGTATTACTTGACAACGAGCGCTGACACTGGGCTACCTTAGATAGGGTGGACTGATTTCACTTATATTTTGTTTCGTCTCTCCTTTCTTTTTCCCTGCTGGCTTCAATTTTCGTTTATTTTCGACGGATCTGGTGGGGGGATTTACCAGAAGAAAACCCGGCACTGATAACGAAGAGTTTTATGTATTTTATCAATGAAGTTACTGAAGATGATAGAGTAATTCCTTTTTCTACTGATCGAAGTTTGATTGAACAATGAGCGGTGGAAGAAAGGGAGTTCTCATAAATGCAAACAAAACAATCATATAAAGATTCTTCGTAGATAATGATTTTAATTTATAATGATTTAAAACACTTTTTTTCTCCATAAATCCCGCTTTCATTATTTAATAATTAATGAGAGAAATTTGTGTAGTCATTTTTTAAGCTGTTGTAAATTGATTGAGCAGTAAATGGTTCATTGAAAGATATAATGAAACTTTCTTAAATAAAAACGATATAGTAAGAATAGAATCTCCTGGGGATTTTTTCAGGAAAAGGATTCTTAATTCGCAATGCTGAAAAAATTTAATTTTCAAATTCTTATTTACTTTAGAAATAAAATTGAGTAAATTACTTTTTCTCTTTTTATCATAGCTCATTTGAACAATTAGGGATTGAAAACAATAAAAAAATATTATTAAATAATTAAAAAAGTTAATTCTTCCATAACTATGAAATAATTTATCTGAAAAAAGAATAATAAAATTTTTTCAATTATTAAATGCTTCCTTTTTTTAGATATGAAGATAAATATTTTTTTTTCTATTTTTCATAGCTCATTTGATCAATAAGTGGTTGAAAGAACATTTAAAAATTCTTATTAAGTTCTTATTAATTAAAATATTTTTACAGTGTCTTTCTTTTATACAATTTATCTTATGCGTGTTTTGATCATTTACTGTTTTTTCACTCTTTTAGAACTGTTAATTAAACTATTTTAATGATCTATTAATCTAGTCAGTGAAATATTTCATTTGATTTCTGTAATAGTAAAACAAAATTTGCAAATATGATTTTGGTTTTTATTATATTAATAGTTATTATATTTATTATATTAATAGTTATATTAATTTTAATATAACTATTTAAAAACACAAACAATGAAAGATTATTCTCATTAAATATAAGAAGAAAAAATCCTTTAAAATTTGAATCCAAATGGGCCATTTTAATTTTGAAAGTTAAAAAACATTCATGAATCACTTTAAACACTTAGAATTTCTGTGTTTCTATTTCCAAGAACCAGATAAAAAAATAAAATCCATCATTTAGTCTTATGTATATAATGATATACGAATATTTTTCATTGCATATACATAATTCTAAGCTCCTTACTAAAATGTATCTTCAACAATCAAGCACAAGCTTCTTTTTAAGGCGTTATTTCTTATGCTGCTATTGGAGATTGCTGTGAAAAAAGAAACAAATAAATCCTGTAGATTGAAAAACTTCTGAGGAACTTTTTTTTGAACTTTCTTTTTCCTCACTTTGCGGTGCGAAGCAGCACCGCGCACAATTCTGCCACTGGGGATAACGAAAGAAAAACACTGTGCGCTGCGCTGTTTCTTCTCCGCCTTTCGCTGCTCTTGGAGGGGAGATTTTTAACTCCACAGCCTCGAAACTCTGTTGAATTGCGAATTTTTTTTCAATGAAATGCTAAGAAATATAATTAAATGAGAGATTAATAAAGCATCCTTACAAATAGTTATATAGTTTTATTAAATTTGAATTATATATCAGTTTTTTTAAGTTTTGAAAATGAAGATTTAAATTATTAAATTTTAGAATTTGCATTAAAATTTCTAAGTTTCAGATATTTTTCTGTAATGAATATCTTCTAGTTTTTACCATTAATTAAAAAATCTCATCTACCTGCCTGAAGAAATATAAAAGGCAGTATTCAACAATCTTATTTCTGTAGATGTTCTAATGAACTCATATAAATGTCACAAAAAACAAAAGGAAAAACAAAAATGTGTGAAATATAATTCAGTTATCAAGTTACTTTCTTCTTCGAGATTTTTTATGACTACGGCAATTACTTAGAAGTGATTTTAAATAAAAAAAATACATAATAATATTTCATAATGATGTAAATAATATCCTATATACTATAAATAATATTTTAGAATGTATTTTTATCAGTGTAGATTACATGCTCTCACAAAAGGTTTAAGAATAAAATATTTTGCAATCAATGAGAAAAAAATAAGTGAAGAAAGAAAAAGGAAATTTTTGCTATAACTAAAAATATATATAAACAAATATCTTTGAAATTAAAATAAAATAAGTAACATATTTTACGTTTTTAAATATTTTTAATTTCTCTAATAAATAACATATAGTGTTAATTCTTTTAGTTTTTTTATAATGTTTCTTTTGGAAACTGATATTAAAATTATTTTTTACTATACAATTAATAATAATCTCGTACAAGACATTTTTACTTGTTTCATACTTAAATTTAAAAATTGCCATCAAACTAATTAAAATAAATGTAATAGAAATTAAATTGAACTTAGCATTTAAAAAAATCAAAATACAAAATGCTATTTTTCATGGAAAAAATTGTAACGAAGGTATTATTTTATTAGCTATGTATTGAATTAACGAAGTTTTCTCTAGAAACGTCGAAAAGAGAAAAGCATTGGGTTCTTTAAATAACTCATTGATGCATAATTTTATTCATATATTCTTATTTTTTTTATTCTTCAAAATCTGTCAGTGTATAAAGGAGTTTTGTAATCATTATTCTTTTTTCGTTGCACTGATTGTATCTTCTCTTATAATGATACAATCAAAAGGAAATAATCCGTTTTAAAAGATATATCAAAAGATAAAATGTATCTTAAAACATAAATAAAGCTGTATATTTTTCTGGACGTTTCATTATGATCAAAACACTGGAATTTAATATCAAGCAAGAAAATGATATTAATAAATGATTTGTCAATTTTCTTCCTTCATGCAACACATAATGATATACAATCGATAAACTCGAAACAATTATTTGTTTTATATATTCAGTTCTCAGAATTAAGAAAAATAATATGAAGAAATAAGTCGGAAAAATATTTTTATTTTATAGAAAAACTATTTTATACCATAAATATAAATGAGGGTGAAGCCAATGTTATCTTTCTTTTATAAATTTATTGCCTTAACAATTGCTTTTATATAAGAAATTCTCTATTTTTCTTTTGTTTGATTTTGTCATAGTTAATTATAGTTTTTCTTTTCTTTCAATATAATAAATAGCCTGGATACCTGGGATCTATGCAAATGTTTTTATGTCCACTCCATTGGCAAAAAGAAAACAATCAAAATATTTTAATTATTAATTACATAATTTTTGAGAAATCGTATACTATTTTTGTATTGAATTTGAAATATGCAGATATGATATTCCAGATGATATTTCCATGATATTTCCAGAAATTTTAAATTTCCTTTATAATATGTAAATTTTAATCTACCGAGACAGATTGGTTGGTAGAGCATTCGAATTCTTGGGCTGCGACTTCGAACCCACCAACCGAAGTTTCTTCGTTTGTCTTGTGGCTGGCCCACGTTAAAACTGTCGTTATCGCAAAAGTCATCCATGTAGATAGTAATACCACTGGGGTTTCTGCTTCAGAGGTGATAGTTCTCTGTTACTGATCTAAATTGCGATCTGGGGATGTATGAATGAAATGCATGAATGTAGTCCGTCCCTTAAAAAGGGTTGTGATGTATGCGTAACTAAGGCGAACTCTTGACCCTAGTTAGCGCTACTGAAAAATATGAGACGCTGATTCGGTTTAAATGATTGACAGCAGGTCAGCAGGTTTGTAAAGTATCATAAGTAACAACAATAACACAAATTTTAATCAGTTCCCTTAATAATGGATTTTAAAAAAAAATGTCATTCCTGCTACTCATTTCCTGTTGCATGATTAGTAGGCTGCGACAACTTTTAATCTGATACGGCTACCTGTGGACCAACCACCGAATTCTAACTGCTTCGGAACCAACCTCTGAAGTGGTTAGAAATTAATTAGATCCAACGACGACTGCTTGAGTTAGCTGTCGTCAGTTCCCAACACCGAATCTGTTGACAGTAAGATATTACACATCTTCCTGAACGAAGAGTAACACGCTAATATCAGCTGAGCGCGTTGATTAACGAATTTGATGTCACGAAACAGGAAACTTACTGTCAACATTTGTCCTGCATTAATGGAGTGTCCTGCGAACTTCGATTAATCCAACATCGATTCATCCAGAGAATCATCGACCACTTTTAATTAAATAGAAAATTATGTCAAATGGGTTTTTTATTTAAAGGTAAATGCTATATTCATAATTTTTTAATTTGTTATGAAGTAGTTAAAAAGAAGATTTCTGAATACACATGCTCCGAAATATATTACTAATATAACAAAGTGTAAATGTGGAATTTTGTTTTTAATTTAAAGTTGATGATATTTCTCTCGAACAAAATAAAAACTTAATTATTTCGATATTTTATGTTTTTTCGAATTAAGTTTTTGAGAATTTTTTGGAGATAATTGCTTTATAGTAGAACAAAAAATTAATATAATCTTTGATTATTTCATGCGATAATTTGCTTAATTTTAAATTTATCGGTATGATAATTAAATAAATTAAATCAAGTTGATATCTGGATGGTAAAGCTCAGCCCCTCCCCCCCCATCTCCAATGTTACCATTGATAAATAAATATTATAAAAACAGTTTTTAGTCTTTTGTGTCAGGATTATTACAAATTTTGAATTATAAATAAATATTCTGCACGAATATAGTTTTTAGTTTTTTGAGTAAGGACTATTACAAATTTTGAATCATAAATAAATATTAAGTACAAATACCATTTTTAGTCTTTTGAGTGAGGACTATTACAAGTTTTGATGCATACAGTCATTAGAATTTTACGCACTGTACAGCACTACTAATCATCCATATGACTGCATACAGCACTAATGTATTTACTATTCAATGGCTTACTGGTGAGATTTGTTTCCCTGTATTACAAATTTTGATGTGTATAGTCATTAGAATTTTACACACTGTACAGCACTAATCTACTAATCATCCATATGACTGCATACAGCACTAATGTATTTACTATTCAATGGCTTACTGCTGAGATTTGCTTCCCTGTAGTATTATTAAGTTAATAAGCTAAAAAAAATATCACTTTCATCAAAAATCCCAAAAGTAACCACAATTTTTACATTCAGATGAATTAAATAAAATAAGAATGATAATTTCTCTTTCAAAACTAAAATTTTCATGTTTTCAAGTCTGTGATCTCTTGAACGTAACATTCATTTTGTTCAGATAAAAATAAAGACCCCTGTTATAATTTTACTGTAAATTTAATAGTATACTCCTAAAATATTTTTTCTGCTTCAGCAGGAATAATATTTGTGAATTAAATCAGTGGAAATTATGATTTAATTAATGCTGAAGCTTTCTGTTTGGAAAGGTCAATACATGCAGCCATATTATGAATATAATAAAAACTACCAAACTAATTGTTTATACCTGCTAAGTTTGGATTTTCTGATTGTAAAAAGGAGTTGAAATTAAAAATATCTTCGTCAGAAATCTTTCGTATAATGTACAAATCTATAATCCAAGAAAATATATGATGTAAGGCAGTGGTATATAATATTTTTATTTTATTATGTTATAAATGTGAGTTAAAAACAAATCCATTGTGATTTTAATATTTTAAATTGAAGTTCATCTGATGCCATACTAATTAGTCAAAATTAATATGTTCAAAGATAGTTTAGAGTAATTATTTTACACTTAATTTATCAAAAAATGTTTTCAATACTACGCTATAGTGCAAATTTAGCTTATGATTACAATAAATATATTTCAATCAATGGAAATAAGAATTCAAAGAAATATGTACAATTATACCGATTATTTAAATAAAATGGTATGAAAAATTTACTATGCAATTAAATGAACGAAATTTTATCCACTAGTTTTCTTCTAGAAATTGTGAAATTATAATTTTCTGCAGCTTTAGAAATAAGATTAAAAATCAAACTTAAATTATGATAAGAAGCATCTTTTGTTTGATTCATTATTTTCATTTTAACATCCATTGATAAAAATCTTAAAGATAATATTATCTTAATTCTTGCATTTAAACAATTTAATGCTGAATATGGAATTCCCATAAGCCAGAAGATTCTTTTCATTATTAACTTCGTGAAGATTCATTAAGACAATAAATTTGTAAAATGATCACCAGTTTTCGAGCATTATAAGATATGAGCTTTATTTAATAAAGTAGAATTTTAAAGAAATATTATTTTCGAATGTGAAAATATTATTTCATACGTGTCATTAAAACCCATTTTCACTCTGAACTTTATAATAAGCAGTGTATATTTTCGAAGAAAACATTTATTTTTAAAATAAAACAAATAGGTTCCATAATACTTTGATCTTTAATTCAAATATTTATTCTCCTATAAATTATGTACCAATTTCATCAGCTAGAGATGCTATTCTTCCTGTCAGAATAAATTTGTAATAATTACGTAACATTCTAATGTGAATTAATATTTTAGATTACTTTCATCAAATGGGAATACACTTGAATATGTTTTTAGATAGTCATTTGAAGTTATTTATTCGGAAATACAAATAATAAAACACGTTTCAAGTATATAAATATTTTCTACCATTTCCAAATGCAATGCTAATCATTGATTCTTTCAAAAAATTAAATGTAAAATTTATTATTTTATTCTTAAATTTTTTAAAAACATTTTTAAAACATATTATAGGAATATAAAAAAAGTATTCTAATACACGAGTTCTATTTTCTTAATACATATTTTACTGAGAATATGTTTTGATTTGAAATTTGTGACAATATGCTTTACACTATTTATAAAAAGGAAGTAAAGTATTTATTTTTATTGGGAATTAAACTACACAGGTTTTAAATTTTAATTTTAATGAATTAATTTTACATACAACAACGATTCATATTTTTCTTTCAAATAATTTTCTTTATTTCATAATTATTAAAATAATTTTAATCCATTCATTGCTCTTTTTATTGTAAAAGTAAAATTTTCCATAAAGAAACTTCCATCACGGAATGAATTTCTAATTAATGTCAATGCAAGTATGTCTTTGGAATTGTCTTAAATTTCTATTGTTATAAATTTTACATATGCTCAAGTTTACAGACTTTTTGCTTAGCATTAAAAATAACAAGGTTTATTGATTAGATTTAAAAATATTTAGTAATACTGTTATATATATGCAAACTATAAGGTAAACAAACAATCGTATGTAAAAGAAAACAACAAGAATCTAATGAAAATATTAGGAATTAGTCGTAGCTATTCATACTGATTGAAACTATGGGTAAAAATATGCAATTCTCGAATATGAACAGTTATTGTTGCTCTTCTCGTGCTCCGATTTACAATGGAAGGAAGGGTGCAGTAATTTCTGAGGTTATGGATCCCTGAACACTCGAGGACAGAAGTCTGATTTCTAGCTCAAACACGTCTTAAAACATTTTTATGGAGCGGACTTTATACATGTATTTCATTCATTCATCCACCAATCGTAATTTAGATCTTGAACAGATAGCGATCACCTCTGACCCAGTACCCCCTGTGTTATTGCTATCGACATGGAGGACTTTGTGTCCACGGCAGATTTAACGTGCGCCAGACACCCCACAGACGGATCATATTCAGCTGACGGGTTTTAAATCACATTCCTTGGACTGCGAGTTCGAACTTGCCATTGAAATTCAAACGCCCTCCTCTTCAGTCTATTTTGACCCTATGAATTGTAATGAATATATTCTTTGGATAAATATTCAGCCAAGCATGTGGGGAATCTATGGATAGATATCTGTGTTTCTAAGCTCTTCTAAAGTTTCTGAATCACACTTACTGGTTTTCAATTACTAGGAATAGATAATTAGCACAGTATAGTAATCATTTCAGCATTTAACAAGGTTTAGAACATGGGAAGGAGTTTTCACTCCAAATGTGATACTTTAATGTAATTTGAATTTAAATGTCTTAAAATAAACCTTATTAAAAGGATAATTGAATAAATGAAAGTACATATCTTACATTTTTAATATTCATTTGTTTCTAATATAATTAAATACAATCTTTATTTAAAATTAGAGGAAGAATTAAATAAAGCAAAAATAATATCTTCTATTAAAATATAAGAAAGACTCTTCAAGTGTAAACTTTTCTGTCGTTATAGAAAGAAACTATCACCAATAATAATATAAAAATATTCGTTTATTTTAAACATTCTAAAAAGTTGTAATTTGGATCAGAGATAGAAAAGTATTCCATTTAAAATTCAGAGGGTGAACAAAAATCAAAGGATGGTTTGATGTCTTTATATTTAATTTTATTAAAATGATATTGATATACAAAGTTTCCAAATAATTACTAGTTTTTAATATTTATAAACTATATTTGAATTATGAGAATTAAAATATAGCATGATTAATAACATGGCACATTTTCTTAGCATTAGAAACTCAATTAATAGCTAATTGAAAACTAGATACATATTTTCTCCCATTTTCTGATTTAAAAGATATTTATTTCATAATCATTAATAGTAATAATAAGTATAGAAAATAATTTTCTTCCTTGTATAATCCCTTAACAAAAAATAAGTAAGTGGTTCAATTTATATTTTACAATAAATTGATCACACAAGTATAAAATATAAGTATCTATACATTATCAATGTTTACACTGTAATAAGAAGAGCTATTAACTGTAAAGTGTGATACAAAACTCTTAATAGCGTTTGAATTTGATTATAGATATTGTAAATTGCTACTCACGTGCTGAACTATTAGTTATGTGACACTTTAGACTGCATAAATCCTATTAAAGCCCAAGCAAAACATCGAAGAGAAATTCCTAATTAAGCAGGCTTTAACGTAAATGCTATCCTTGTTTGTTTAACTAATGAGTTTACCAAAGTATATTTTAAAGCACAATCAATAACTCTCGGAAATTTTTAAAAAAGACGATGAAGTATAAGGATTAGTGTAACAAGTTCTGTCATAATCAATGTTCAAAGTTTATCAAACTTTTATGTGCTGAATCAAATTATCAAAACTTGCTGGTGCTAATTCGTTTTGCATAATCTATAATGCAATCCTGAATACAAGATTGCATATTGATATGGTTAATGACTGAACGTTTGCGTTTTGATATTAATTTTATTTTGCATTATCCAAAGCAAATTATGGTTAAAGATGGGAAATATTACCTAATTTGTATAAAATTTATCTTTCAATCTTGAGCAATACATTACTAAATAATAAGATCAAAAATAGATGAATTAACAGAATGTTCCTTGGCAAATAATTGCATTTATGCTTTGTTATTCTAGAATAAATTTGATATCGGTTATAAGAATCAATTATGTAATTGAAATTTGTATAAGTAACAAAATATTTATAAATTAAGTTTTCATCAATTATCTTGAAAAGAGCGATTGCAATAAATTAAATTTATTACTAGCATGCCAAAAAAAGATTATTTATTACATTGACAGGATTATCATGAAGGTGTAACTTTATTATGAACTTTAACTTTATTAAATTAACTATATTTCTCTGTTTATAATCTAGGAAAATTATATAATTTATATGTAAAAAATAATAAAAGATAATTTCATTGGCACTGAAAAATGATATTAATTATCAGCTCAGAAAATCAAATTATGTAGAGTCACTAATTCTTTAAATATTTTGACAGGAGTATTTTCTGAATAATTGTGTTTATACATTTCCTTTAATAATTATTATTCATATATATATATATATATATATATATATATATATATACATCTCAAAAGTTAAGGTAAAACCGGTTTTTTGAGTCTAATTTGCAAATGAATGAATGTAGAAACAAAAACGAAATTGGCGGATTTATACATTAAATAGATTTTTTGCTAAATTAGTCATCTAAATTTGTATAAGCAAAAATGATTTATAACAAAAAAGGCATTCGAAAAAGTCCATTCTTGGAGAAAACAGTACATCACAGTGTCATGTGACAAAATGTTTTAAAAACAATACAAAAATGGGTTCTAATAAGGAATGTGTCCATCCTTAACTTGAATGCATTGGCAGCATCAAATTTCCATACTGTTTATTAAGTTGTTGGACATCAGAATAGGAATCGAAAACCAGACACAGAGTAAGCCTTGTTCCAGCTGATGTAACGACCTTGGAGAAGGGTTTAAAGCACCAACCTGTCTGCTAAGATAGTCCCAAATATGTTCTATCGGATTCAGGTCTGAAGATCGAGCTGGCCATTCGATCTGGGCTGACATACGGATCTAGGATCTGTGACCACCGAGTGAGTGAGTGATCTCTGCGCAAACCATGATTCCACTACCTCTATAACTGTGTCTTTCAAAAGTATTGGATTGATGGTATCTAGTGGGCTGATCCCTTCAGATCAGCAGACACTCTGAAACATTCTCCAATGTAAATCTGGACTCGTCTGTGAACAGCATATGAGCAAATTGCTTATGAATCCAGGAAACATGTTCTCTTGCCCAGCATAAGCGGATACTTCGTGGGTAAGAGAAATGGTTCTTCGCTTTCCGGGCGAAACAGCTAGAAAACGGTGTTCTGTAAGTGTTGTAGCTCGTGGGCGGCCTGGAACAGGTCTTCTGGACACAAAAACTCCGGATTGGTATTGATCCCAAAGTCACCGAACAACACTACGAAGCACATTGAGACGTCTAGCAGCATAAGCCTGAGACATTCCCAAATCCATCCTTCCAACAGCCCGTCACCTTAACGAATCGGGTAAACCCCTTGTCTGAGACATTTTCTAAACTATACTTACTATTGTCTCTGAAACTGCCCTCAAAGGTTGGAAATAAACACAACTTACATACAAAAGTTCGAAAGCTTTATATTTGCATATTTTTCTCTCTTTAATAAATATATGTTATTTTCTATAGAATAAAAGTGGAAGCTATCATTTTTGCATAAATGATTTTAAAGTTCATTATTATCATTTTTAAAACAATGCATTTAATTGTTACTGTCATTTTTTACGGTAAGCTTCGAAAAACATGTACCTTAACTTTTTGAGACCAGTATATATAGAGGGTTATCAAAATATTGAAAACAGTTGTGAATGAAAGTGACATTTTCTAATGCGTTTCATAAACATTAAAATATAATAATGCATTTTTTATGTATAGAAATGTATATATTAAGGTTATATGTGATAAATTTATGAAAATTCTGTAATTATTTGATTTTTTTCTTCAAAAGAGTAAATTGGTAGATCTCTCAGATTTTGAAAGTGTCCAAATTGAAGGACCCATCTACCTAAAGCAACTGTGACCAAGATATCCCAAATTTTATGCTTTTCAATCACTTAAATTTTTTTATCAATTTTCAATTGAGCGAAGACTCTGTATCTGGATGTCACTTGCCATTTGTATTTGAAATATCTTTTTAATGTGATATTAGTGGACTAATTAGGAAAATACTAGCCAATGAATTATTATCTTAGTATTTGAGAAACTTCTTTTGCAATAATAATGTGATAATTGAATTAATAAGAAGTATTCAAATGAATTAATCACATTTTGAGTAAATAATATTTTATCATTCAACATTAAAGTCGCCAAATGGATTCGGGACGAAGTTTTGAATATTAAATAAACACTTGTTTTCTTGAAAAATATTGCGCAATAATTTTCTATTAAAGGTTTCTAGTTGGATGTATTCTAGTATTTCTTTCGCACGATGAGTCTATATGTAATAATGAAACAATTTTCAGTTAAATATTTTTGTTGCATTTGTACTCTGGATTTATCATACGCACATTCAAGTAAAACTCCAAACTTATTATTACTTACTTAGAATTTTCAACAGATCTAAATTTTAGCGATAAAATCTTAAATCAAAATTTTTTATTTATTATATTTACATTTTTTGCTTGTGATAAAAATATTTTATTTCATTTGTTTTTATTTATTATTAACCATTATTATTTTGAACCCAAAATATAAACCAGATTCATTGAGATCTTGACGTTAATTTTTTGAATATAACAAGACTTTTAATCTCTTCTTTGTACTATCTATTTTTTATTTATTTTACACCATTCTACCTAACAAATCTTGAACTATTCCTCACAGGTGTTGAGGGTTCATTATTTTTTGAGTTTTTTTCGTATTATTTTTCCGAAACTTCATATTTTAGAAACAAAAATAAAAATTCAAAACAATTTTGAATCTTTATGACTGAAATAAATATATTTAATTTTTCCATAAAAGGTTTATTAAAAGATTTACGTATTAGTTTAAGGAAATATCTTAAGTATATTTATCTTTTTCATGAAGTTAAATTAATCAATATTTGCTCAAAAGCTTTAAATGCTGTTGAAAAATAGAAAGCTATTGCGTCGGGCTATTGAAAACATCTGTATACGAAAGTGTATTTGAAAATGATTCATTAGGATAAATAATCAATTTGAGGGAAGAAAGTAATCACCAAGATAATAAAATTGCTAAAATATCACATTTCATCTTTCACCTTAATCGTATATTATTTCTTGTGCATTTTATTCAATTTCCATAATTGATTTCTACTTAAAATATTTTAATGTTTTGACTGTGTAAAGGATTTGAGTTTAAAATGTAAAATATACGTAAAAATAATTGTTGATTCGTTTCTAAATCATCGATATAAATTAGTTCTCTAGATTTAATAATCATATTATAAACACGGATAACTAATCGTGGATTGTTTTAAGTTGATTGATTTAGTAGATATTAGTTAAATAAAAATCATTTGTGGATATTCCAGGCCAAACATGTCATATAAGATCAAATTTTGTTTTATAAAGTTTGATATGAGATCTTATAATTGTCATGATTTGAAAACTTTTTAAGAGTTCGGTAAGAAGCTGCAAGGAAATTTTAAAATATATTTATTTTTAATTCGGTCAAATAATAAGAAACAATAATTTTTAAATAGTAAAGAGAGGATTGTTTTAGAATGGAATGAGTGAATTTTTTATGAACTTCATAAAAAATTCAGTGCCAGAAAAACTTGAAATTCTTTGGTATAAGGTTTAAAGTAACAAATTACAATTGCAAAATATCTATAAATCTATTATTATTGCTATGTCTACAGTAAAATTAATAAAATACATATTTCATTAATTTTACCTAATTTTCAAAATAACTATATATGTTTCAGCTTTAGAAAAATATGTGAAAATAATTGAAAACTAATGTTTTAAAATAACGTTTCTCCCTTTTTAATAAATTCAAATATTAATAATCTTTATTGTACGGATGACATAAATGTTATGATTGATACGCTTAATAGGGGAAATTGAAAGGAAATTTAAGCCTGAATTAGTAATTTTACCTCTAAAGTCATATTCTTTTTCGTTATTTAATTAAAATAAGATTTAATAAAATATGATGCCTTAAACATATCTTAGAATGAAAGACAATCGTTCTAAGGTAATGAAAATTAGAATCAGGTTAATCTCATGAGTTGTAAATCCATAAAATAACAGAGAGAGATAATATTTAAATTAGTATTTTTATATTTTATTCCTATTAATCAATCCTAACACATTTTACATCCATATGTTATCATTTTTTATATTGAAAATTGTAAGTTTTCAATTAATTTAAGCAAATTGCATATATTTACGACATAATCAGCAACAAATGTTTCAGAAAAATAACATTTACTTGTGTTATAACACAAAATTTTCCCATTCGTCTTTTAAATTGAATTTAAACACTGGTTTTCAATTCTTTATAAAATATAAAAAAATGTTAATTAAATAATTTGCACACTTTCTTACTTTTCACTTAGTAAAACGAATTCTAAATCAAATATATTTATTTCAATGCATCTTTCTCAATCTCTTCCATGGAAGATTTTATTTGGCTTTAAAAAGTATATATGGTTCCAAGTTCCTAATTTCTCTTCCAAAAGTATTCCAATGAATATTAAATACTCATAAAATCACATTAAAAGAAGTTCTTGCACCTTCTGTTTCTATCTTGATAAAACATCCTTTCCAAAATTGAATTCTGTGAAAGCATAGAGATTAAAAAAAAGAGAAAATATTGTTAGAACAGACGGCAGGAAAGTTCAAACATTCGTGCAAAAAACAGTCCACCACGTCTTTTAATTCAGCACGGAAGGAAAGAGGACGAAAAGACGATAAGTATATTTAAATTGGTGATAATTTTTGCGCCAATATGCCAAGTCTTGACAAATTTCCTCACCATATGGTATTGAAAGCTAACGTGTTAAGAAGATGAATTTTTAGCACCAGCATTCTAAAGAACGTAGACTGGCTTTTGTGAGTCTGGAGCCTTTTTTTTCATTTTCCCTCCACCTAACTTATTAATGTTTTTCAAATTTTGTCCAGTCATTTGAGTTCGGACCGACCAGTTCTTAATTATGTGATCCATAATTAGATCATCTGGCTCCAACGCCCGCTCTTAATCTAATAGCGGATATTAATTATGAAGAACTTTGTGAGCTAAGTACTTTGTGTAGGTCTACCGTCCTTTCTAGGAGCCGATGGAAATCACTTGACTATGATTAACCAAGTGCTTATCTGTTGGAGAGTAACATGTGACGAAACATTTGGGAGTTAATCTCATTGTACTTAAATCGATTCTCGTTACCTTAAGGTTAGGAAATACAGCAGGTGCAATCCATGAATTCGTGGTCGCAGGTTTGGTGCCTTCAAGATATAGGTCTTGCAGTAGATGTTTGATTGATTTCTATCAGTGAGGTTTTGTGAAATGATTGGTATGGCTCAAACTACATAAAATATTTCAAACTATTATAATTTTTAACCCCTATAAAGTTGCAATAGCAAGTCTGGTATTCATAAAATAATTACCTTATTTGAGAGAAAGTACTATTTTCTGATGTTATTATTTTATATAATGATAGCAATATTTCAAAATATAGAGAATAATTTAAAACTTAGATAGAAATGATACTTGATTTCCAGCTATTGAATTTGGATATTTTATTATTTCATCCCAAGAAACAAATGTTTTGTATTTTAGAATTAAATTATGACCAAATATTTCTCTTCTTTCTTTGATTGTAATAATTTGAAATGGATTACATATAATAATTTTTGAATTTATGTTTCTAAGATTTTTGAATATACATTTACTTCATTTATTTGCTGCAACATATCGAAAAACAAACAGTAGAAAAGATAAAAATTCTTTGAATTCGGAATTTTACTAATATTACCATTAAAATAAAGGTTTTCCAAATCCAAATTCATATAATATTCTAATAACTTCAATTGAAACCTGTTGATTAATTTCTTTATGTTTTTATTGGTTTAAAAAAACAGAAAAGAAAGGAAATGAAAATATTTAGTTTGTTAGCTGTGTAAAATCATCAAAAGTTTAAATTAAATTTCTTTGGTGATTATAAATATGTGAATTTTTTTGAGATTAATATTTAATCTGAAAAAAGCGATGGCAACATTCTTAGATTTTTCAGTCAAATTTTGTAATAAAAATATTATATTTCTCAAATATATTTTCATATATCTAATTTCTTCCTCAAACACTTAACTAATTACTGCCTTATGATTAAAATTCAAATATACTTTTTAATGTTAATGCAATTAACTTTTTGCTACACTGATTTTATTTGAACACTGAACTGCATTTATAATAGAAAATCTAACTAAAGCGATCGAGATTTCTTAGTATAAATTAAGTTTTCTGTTGTTTTTAATTTTATACTTATATTGCCACACCATATTTAAACCCAATTAAGGACTGAATTAACTCATACTACTGAAGAAAATAACATCATTTTTTAGAGAAATCAATAACTTATTCATTTAAATAATTTTTGTTTATCTATCAAAATAATTTTAAAGAAGAATTCAATTTAAGATGATTTTCAAAAAAAATATTGCCTTATTAACGAAATATCTTTAAAACAAATAAGTTTCTTAAAGAATTTCCTTTATCAAATTGTTATTATTTCAATTTTGTTTTAATGAAAGTGTTAATTGCATTATTATCGTGACTTCATTTAATGTGTGTGAAATTCATTTCAAAATTGTTTACATAATTTAATTGATTGTTATAAAAGAACTTGTTATGAGGAACATAATTAATAAAATAACATACAAACGTGAAAAAAAGACAATTTAAATCTTAACATTTCGTAACCATTTTTCGGTATAAGTAATTTATTATTATTTTAAGAAAGCCGAAACTTAATTAAAATTGACTTGAAATTATGGCTTTTTAATTAACTTCTTAATAGATAATTACTTGACATTTTATTTATGCTTAAAATCCTTTTACTGATGTACCATTTTATAACAGATGTTAAAAAGTACGTTAATTAGTATATGTGCTCCCATGTTTAATTCTCTTTCAAGTTAGTGTATACAAAATTAATTTTAGAATTTTAAATGACCGAGACGACTTCATATAGATATGGATTTGAAATTTCTTAAGAGAATTTTAAGTAAACTACGTAAATAACTAACACATTTGAAACTATGAATTTAACATGAATGCTGTTGCTTTATTTAATAAGTATTTTTTAACTACAAAGTATAGAAGGATTCGTCGACATTTAACAATTTAAAGGAAACGTTCTTAAATATTTCGGAGAGTTATTTCGTAAACCATAGCATTCAGATTTGAATTGAACAAGGAAAAATCTCTGAATAAAAAATATTTAATTCAAATTTCATGTTCTTTAGAAACAATTTTTTTTTTTTTTATTTATGTTTGATTATGGATTTTATGGTTTTGATCATGAATATCCGGGAATTATTTTATTTTCCTTAATCCATATCTTAAATAGCTTAGCGCATTATCCATTCAATAATTAGTGTTTTTTTTTCAAATATTAATCATTTTAATATCCTCATTTCCGGGATTGTGATATTCCTGAATAATCTGTTTTCTAATAAAAGTATAAAAAAAGGGGTCTAAGCTGCCGAACATTTTTACAAAACTAATTTACAAAATGGGAATAAGAATATCAACTTTATAAAAAATATTTAATTTAGCAAAAATTCTAATTTTGAAAAATATTTCACATGTTTGTCTGTCCTTCATTTCAAAAAAGTCAACTTTTTAACTCCTCTTTCACCCAATTCTTTGAATCGAAATGGAGAACACTATAAAATAAATAAAAAAATAATGATGTTAAATATTTACTTTTATTTAAAATCAGTTTGTTGTTTGTTTTGAGGATATTTTTTTCTGGTGAAAGCATTTTTAATCATGAGGAAAAAATAATTCATTTTTAAATAATTTTCAAACAATTTTGTTAAAATGGATTTTTATTTTCACAATATATTTTTAAAACAATCTTAAAACTCTAAAATTCTTTTGTTTTTAAATAATATTGGTAATTCAGACAATCGGGCGATATTTTCAAACCTCTATATACTTCCGTTAAGCATTTGTGTTTAATACTTAAAAACTCCTTTATACTTATCAATTTTTTCAACCTCCAGATGGTTATTCGAAAATAGAAAACCATTGCGTCTAGTTCAGTTACTACCCATGCTTCTAGTGGTGAAAATTCATATTCGAAAATATATAAGAAAACATTTCTTTGTACAATCCCAAAAAAAATTCTTTTGGATATATTTTAAAGACATCAATATGAATTCAAGACATTTGCCCTTCGATATATTCGATATTTTTTCAAAGCTGATACAATTTGTTTTAAATTCATTGAAATCTTTTTCAATTTCTAAAATTTTTAATTTTAAATAATATAGGCTATAAAATTATATCTTTATCTTAAATGGTATTCTACTACCAAACATGTCTTAGAAAAATTGCATCTTCTTCTATTTTATTTTTTTTTAAATTTGGCTACTGAATACTATCGAGGAATTTTTGTTTCATTAAATATTTTTATTATTTGTTAAGTGAAAGTTTTATTCTGAAGCAATCCTAATTTATATGTAATAATTCACCTAAAAGATCGCATACTAGTCGGCGTTTCTCCGTGCTCAAAACAAGCGGAAATTAAAATTGTTTGAAATTTTTAATAACTCACAAACTAATTTCTTTTTTGGTTCATCTTATAGATGTTGGGAATATAATGAAAATATTCTTATTTTATCTTACAAAATGAATAAAAAATTAAAATGATATATCAGAAATCTGATACCATCACTTATGGATACCATTAAAGAAAATCGACGCAAAGTACTTTTAAAATTAGTGCTGTTTATTAACCAATGTGCAGAAAACTGTTCATTTCATCAGTTAAGAAAAATTTATTTTAAAAGAGATTTAATACAGCCATTTCTTCGAAGGGCATTAAAGGAATAATTAAGGAGGTGCATAAAATCGACTTGTCCCTAAAAAAATTATTAAAAACGCAAAAACATATATGCACACACAAACACACTCATATACGCATGAACTTTCTTTCCCTCACACACACACAAACAATATTACTTACAATGCGTTTTAACCGAAAAGTAATATTCAATTCTTTTTTCATAAATAAGCTTTATACTATTCCAGAGAGCGTAAATTGCAAAGAGATGGAAAGACTTTTTTTATAAACTAGGCTAAAATTTTGTGTGATCTATTTTGAAATATAAAAGAGATAATATATGAAAAGTTCTGGAAATTTCTATTTAGATCCAAATTTAAAATAAAAAAATGAAAAAAAAATAATCTCGAATATAGAAACAAATGTCAATACAAGCAAAAGAGGAAAAAAATAATAGCAAGCTTGTTTTGAAAAGTAAATATAGTTTGAATTTTATTTTATCTACTAGATATATTCACATATGTGGCGAATAATTTTTTTACATCTTCTATAGAAATGAATATTTTAAAATATTAAGCAAATTTATGTTTACTTTCGAACTTGGATTATTCATGTCTAGAATCTTTGTACTTCTGCAAAAATAAATACAGTAAATATTATTTCATATGTATTCTGAGAAATTTTTCCACAGCTATTATAACTTAAACAATTTCTTTTTTATTTCCTCAATAATTCATAACAGAATTATAAGCATTTAGATATAACTGATTTAGAAAACTGATGCAAAAAAGCTATTTTTCTTCATGATTTATATTATCCTTTTTGCTTTGCTGATTTAATAACAACTAATATAGATATAGCCCGCTATTTAGGTTTGAAGCAGACAACTCTCAGGAGACTGATAAAATTCTCAACATTAAATTTTTCTTCATCTTGAGAGAAAAAAAGTTTTATAATAATATTTTTTGAGATACAATAAAAGAGGAAACATATTTTATTTCTATACACACTAAAGTATCTCATAATAATGACTTTATTTCTATATTATAAGTATATCTTAAATGATCTCTTAGAAATAATTATGACATTTGCTTGGCAGTCATTGACAAATGATTCTTTCATGTATTTAAAGTATTCTTGAATTAATTCTTTCTCTTTCATATAAAGATTTCGGACTTCGAAAAGTTATAAAATCCAAGAAAAATTTCACTTACGTTTTCAACGAATTTATAAAACTGAAAAGTATATATTTCTTTGTTTAAATATGTTTTAGCCGTTTGTATCCTTTTTTTAAATTTTATATTCCACAGAAAATTATTCTCTCTCTACCTCTATATTTCTGAATTTGTTTACTTGATTTATGTAATTTTTTTATTTATATATTCAGTTAAAAATTATTTTATATTTATAAATACATTTCTTTATAATTTTATATTTATAACTCCATTAATGTATTTTTTTGAGAAATATTCATAAATATTTCAATGAAAGAAATACTTATTCAATCCTTTATCGTTATGGCTTTAAATACATCGTTATAAACTGTCATTTTGGTCGACATTTTTGTAACGCTATGTTTATGTATAAAATTTCATTTCGAAATTCAATTCATAAAATAAAAAATCTAGCAAAAATACCCTTTTGACTTATAGATGAAATTTGCAAGCTTATATAAGCGTTTTTGTGATATGCAAATGCAATGAGGAGCATTTTAATATTCTTATCATTGCTCACCTACATTTATGATATTACAATTTAAGTTGAGATTTTATTTATCGAATCCTAAACTGAAATACGAAGGAAATGTATGATGAGGTTTTGGCTTATCTCCACATAAATGTGCCAAAAGATCAAACATTTAGTTCCCTAGAAGTTATAAAACTGCAAAAATATTCTTAATAATTCATGTTATAGAATAAATGTACGATTTTATGGCTAAATTATGGCCTGCTACTTACCTCGAAAATTGAAAAAAGGGACACTCTACAGTTGTGTGCGGAAAATGACACTTTTAGTGTTTATTTAAGAAATTGAGTCTAAGGTTTGTTCAACAAAAGAAAAGTGTTCCGATAATTTTGCTTTTGATTCAAGGAATCATGCATTGATCTTTTAGGTTGATATATTTGTCCACTCTATGCTTTGTTTCCTGAATTCAGTTTGTTGCGAATATATCCATTTAGTTTTTGTGATATGTGGAAAAAAATAAAAATGATCTGAAATAAACACGATTTTCTTTTTTGCATAGTTTCCTCTTTATAGATAAGGCTTTAAAAAGTAGTTTAGCTGAATTTTTAGTCTCTTTATGGCATCTCTTACAGAACTGCTCATGTAGTTGAATACCGTAAACGTATAGTTTGAAGAGAATTTTTTCACGTTATGAATACAGTTTTCTTATTCCTTCTTCTTTTAAATCAGTATCAGTACAGCCTTTGTCTTGACCTAGGGGTAGAGCGTCTTCCCCGTGATCTGGACCTCCCGAATTAGGGTATTGTTTTTTTTTTACCCTGTGCTCTTCCTGTTAGGTGTGTGAAAGAGTCCCCTTTTGAAAAGGGCTTGTGCAATTGAGAGTCATTTTCAAATGAGTTAAAATCCAACTTCTGCCCTCAGGTACTCAGGGGTCCTTATCCTCAGAAGTTACTGCCTCCATCTTTCCCCTATTTGACTTTATTTAAAATGGAGCTCAACCCAAGGAGGATAAGCAACAACAACAGCATCGTTTCAGTGAAACTGCTTTGTTCATTCTTTAGTACAATCGTCTTTCATATTCTTCTCAAGTAATGTGGCATACTGCCCATTCATTTTGTCTCTATGAGCCACAAAACATATGCCCAGTTACCATTTTTAATGTTCATCAACTACTTTTTTCCTACATACATTCATTTTTGGAGTAAATTGAAAAGAAAATTGTTTTGTAAAGAACGATCTTTATTAAATATGATATTCAATATTTCATTGTATAATAATTTCAATTCTTTTAGAAAACTTCAGCATTTTTTCTCATCTAATTATCCTTAGCTTATTGATAAAAAGGTTTCTCTGCCATTTCCTTATAGAGAGTTCGAATTTTTTTTCTTTAAAGATGTTTGGTATAATGGGGCGGAAGTTGCCTGTTTTTAATGTCAAGATTATGTAGACAGTGAAATAAAACTTATCTAATCGTAAGATGAAACTGTCTTTATCTTTATTAAAGAGCTGCTTTGCTGGCTAATTTCTGGTGCATACAGTCACAAACTTATTTCAAATTTTCAATATTTCTACTATGCAATAAATTATTAAACTTGACAGCAACAGATCGTAACAGACATTGTCTTTCAAATTTCCTCTATAAGAAATCCTAACTTTCTGGGAATGGCATCTGAATGTTTATTTAATTGAATGGCATCATGATTGTTTTAATTTTATGATGTCGCAGGGCAAATAATTTTTTGTTCACACGTTAAACTTGATTACGTTTCGAATAGATACCTGCCTCTAATTTTCGCAGCTTTATAATTTGTTATTACTAATTTGCAGTGTTGTCCTGCGTTTAGTTTATTAATGAGGGCCGGGATGGCCTGGTTGGTAGAGCGTGGGACTCGTAATCCTTAAGTTACGGATTCGAAGCTCAACGGCCGAAAGAATCCCCGAGTGTGTGGCGCTCGTTAAATCTGTTCGTGGTCGCAAAGTTCTCCATATCGTGAGTAATATTACTGGGGGTACTGGGCCAGGGGTCCCTGTTACGGGTCTAAATTACGATCTGAGATGAATGAATGAATTTGCATGAATGTAGTCCGCCCCCTAAAAAGGGTTGTGACGTGTGTGTAGCTAAGTCGTACTCTTGGCCCTAGATGGCGCTATTTGTAAAACAAGAGACGTATATTTCCGGCTTAAAATCTGATGATGTATCAGCGGGCTTATCCATGGCAAGTGCTATAAGTAACAATAACAGTTTATTATTAACGTCCCACTTTAAAGCAATACTAAGGCTATTTGGGGACGGACCTTATTTTAAACCGTGGTTCCATGACGAGGAAGTCACCTTAGCTTGCACCACTTCTTCACACTACACCTCATCAGAGGTAGGGCGTTTAGCACTGACGCATTTAAATTGAAGCAGTCCCCCTTCAAAGCGTGGTATCGGGTCTCAAACCCAAAATCCTAAGGCTCCCAAGCCGAGAACTTGCCACCAGACAACAGCGAATCAAACCATTTTTAATGTATAATATATTAAAAGTCATAATTTGTACCTTTTCTGAAGGACGGTGTAGATAAATTTTGTTTACTATAGGCGTAGCTTACAAGAAGAATAAATAATAGCATTGCTAAACTTAGAAGATATTTGAATCTGAGTATTGCGTTTTGAATATCGTTTTATTATCAAGATAATGGTCTAAACTATTTAAGGTATCCGACCGCGTTAAAAATACTGGTTTGCGACCACTTTGGTGATTTTTTTAATTACTATTTCTTGTTATTCAGACTTCCCTCTTTCTAAAACAGTTTATATTTGGTTTCTAAGTAATTTAGAAAAATGTTAAAACGATTATAATATACTTTACCGAAACAAAATAAAACAGGACGTGACATTCTGAAACTAAAAATAGCCTTCATTTTAGCAAATTTTGATATTTTCTTTCAGTTTTGCTTTATAAAATAGTTTTGTTTTATGTTGCTGGTGACAAGCTATACATTTTTAACATATATTTTTCTTATTTCATTGGGAAAAATTGGCTGAATTTGAATATATCCACTATCACTAACAAATAAGTTGGTTGCTAAATATGACCAGTAGAAAGTATTAATTAAATTACTTATATATTTGCATACACTATAAAATAAACCACTGGTTAAAAAAAACAATTGTTATCGTCTATTAATAGCTAAATTTCTATTATAACTTGTTATCTTAATTTTACACTTATATTGCTTCAAATTTTGTTCAAATTAATTCAAGAAAATTACTTAATTCCTCTGGTGATATTTCTCTGAATTTGAATGTAATCCTTCGATGACAATAAGAATCAGTGTCGCTTTCTCGATGTCATTAGCTATGAGCTGATGATTTATTAAGTCACAATTCGAATCCCATTAATTTTCCGTTCAAAATTTCTGCATCACACCAACCTATCCTTCAAGATTTTGGAAATTGCAACTGTAATGAGAAGGGTGTCAGATGTTTCCATCTAAATTACGCACTTATTAAAATTGACCGTCATGCCGATCGTTCAAATTGACTAGTCAACTCTGTCATTTAACTGACACCTGCCTAATCAGGCGCGGATCTTCATTACGGACTTTGATCAAGTGTTAAGATTGTCTTGTCTGATATCAATTAAATCGGTGGGTTAGAAATATAATATGAAATACTGAAATGCAGTTGATAAGAATTCTTTATTGTTTGGGGCCCATGGTATTTTTGTTTGTAACAGATTGTCAATTGTATGTGGATACTTCCATTCAATATTATTTATATGAAATAATTATGCGAAAATAATAATTTTGTGTGCAGCTTTCTAAAATGGATTATATTTAAATTAATGGTTCAATTAGAAAAAATTATAATAATACTTCAGAAAATATTTATGATGCACCTTTTGATTAATTTTTATAACTTTTTTATAGCTTTTTGATACACATAAGTTTACGAATACTTCATATTAATCTACAGAAAAAAAACATTTTCCTGAAGCTATAATACCATATCATTTATGAGCAGCTCTTTTGTTTACAAATCTAAATAAATTGCTATAATTTTATGTCTTTTAAATATTTGTAGATAATTTAAACATAAATAGATTATTTGAATTTAAGAACTTCTTGAATTCTGAAATCAACATTCACAGGACAAAAAATTATTCTTTTTCACTTTTTCAGGAAAAATAATTTTTATCAATTTATGTATAATTAAGAAGCACTAGAAATTCTGAAATTTACAATCAAGGAATTTAAAATAAATAAACTTATGCCTAGCAAATTGTAATGAATCTTACATGTCTCTGAAACGATTTTTTTAAATATAGAAATAAGTATACAGAAATATTTTTTGTGTGAAGTTTAAAGTTTTAAATAAAATACATTGTTTTCATGCAAAGATAATGAAGTAGAAATAATTTCATGAATTTATGTATTTTATGTTTGATAAAATTATTATTGCTGTATGTGGTTTTAATCTACGAATTTTAAAAAGGAAACCTGAAGATCTCATTCAGCCTTTAGCAAAAATAAAGAAAAAGAAATACTTCAAAAGTAAATATCATTAGATGTAAAAGAATTTTTTTCTCTTTTTTTATAATTACCTCTGCCCGTCGCTGCTTAGAAACCTGTGGGAAATTTCAGCATATTCTAGAACCAAATAAGAAAAACTTGTTTCGAAATGCTTAAATGAGAAGTATCTGCATTCAGATTAAAAGTAAAATAATATTAAACAAATAGAAATATTTTATTCAGATATAGAATGAGTTCTTTTTTATATATTTTTCAACTTTGAAAGAGTTTATTTACCATATTTGGTTATTTGCGCACTTCAATTGTTACGTATGATATGACTTATTTTTCATGATAAAAAAATAAAAACCTTTGTTTTTGTTTATTTCTCTTCAAAAAGGAAATGATAAGTTATTATCACGATTACGGTCATTTGGAACCGTAATCGTAATAATAACTTGTAATCACGGTTAAGATAAATAAAATAAAATCTTTGTACCAAAATTTGAAAAAAAATATTTATTCAAAGAAAAGAAATAGCATAAATACATTTTTTTTACACTTTTCATTGCAATTTAGCTGATTATAATCAAACTGATATTATCTTTAAATGATCATCATTGCTTCCTTTTAAAAATGTGTATGATTTAGTGCTGTTTTAGGTATCATCAATACACTACCACGGTTTACAATTACAAATTTCTTTCATTCCTCCAGTATATTAAAATAATAGTATAAAATCAAGATTTTGAATAATTTTTAACATAAATTTGAGATACATATCAGTGAAATTAAGATATGGAAGCACGGTGCTAACGGAAATTACTTTTTGTAGTATTTTAAAATTTAAATGTTTTACTATCAAATAATATTAACATTAAGCCATATTACTGATTCCCCAACCCACTCTAAGGTACAGGGTTAAACTACAGAATAAAAAAACTGTATGACCTCATTGCCGCAGCAGCAACATTGATGAAAACTGTAGTTGAATGCTAAAGGACCATCACTGGCCACAATACAACCTTTCCAGTAGGATGTAAGTCCCATCATTGACAGGAGGAATCAGACTACTACTTATTTGTGCACCCTCCAAGATGACGGGATCCAACCACTATTCTGAAAGCATCTCATTCTCCTCTAGAGGTGTACTCCCGGACGGGATACATTATCAGTAAATGGATTTTTTAGCAAATATTCAAAATGAGTACAAGCAAAAAAAAACTTTTATAGACATATTTAAATTGAAATAAATTATCTAACACAATTGCTAAAATAACTTTCTTTAGAGCATAGGACTTTCCATTTGAAAGTCAGAAATCGGTGATATTGATCAACAATTGGTTAATAATAAATTAAGTGATCAGCATTTTATTTTTTTAAAAAAATATCAAATAAAAAATAAATCATTTTTATCTTCTCCACTTTTTCAACTCCTACTATTAATTAATATTCCCGTTTCTATATTTATATATCTTGTTCAAATTAAAAATCGTAAATAAAACACTTTTTATTCATTCATTCAATTTCAAATACATTTTTTAAAACTTGTAGGGGATGATGCTTGATATTGTTACAGTTTTTTCTAATATTAATTCATTAATTAAATTTAAATAATTTTTAATATTTTAAATATAATTTTAGTAGTTTGTAATGAAAATTGAAATCAACAGGTAGTAGTTCAATCGGTAAAATGAAAGGAAGTATAAGAATTCGATTCTTACGAAAAATATTTTTTAGATAAATAATTTTTACTAATCGTAATTATTTAATAAAAAAGCTTCTAAGATAGTTTTTTCTTGTTGACCAAAGAAGGAATTAACTTTATTTTTTTATATCAATTGTTCTTGTTATGCTTTTTCCATTATTTTTGGTTTTCTTTTTTATTTTTACTTTTTCTTTGGCTTCCTCTACATCTGGGACACCTGCATTGGAAAGAAAATTTTAAATAATTAATAACTATTTTTGTTGAATTTTTTTAAATTTTAATTATTAGAATCTATCGGTGTAATGACTTTTTTAGCACACACCTAATTATCATCAAAATACACAGAAATATTTGGTAAAACAGAATTTTTTAAAACTTATCCATGAAATACTTTTAAATGTCAACAAAGTTTCTTAGGTAAGGAATATAATATTTCACTTTAACACGATTCAGAAGAAATAAAATAATATGAATTGAAACTTGGAACCCTAATTTCAAATATAACTTAAATAGTTTATGTGAAAATATACATGGCCTGTGCTATTGAAAATACTACTTTTTCCTAAGTTATAAAACTGTAATGTCATGAAATCTTTACACAATTGCTACGTTTTCTTAAATGTTCTCATTAAATTGCACATTTCACTGTCACTTATTGAAAGTTAAAGTTTATTAAAAAATCTACATTATAAAACTCTATTTGCTTTGCTGTAGAAAAAGAGAGAGAGAGAGAGAGACCTTTTGATCATTTTGTAAGAAGTATGAACGTTCTATCACTTATTCTGAATACTTAAAATATGTTTAAAATTTGAAATAATTTTATATATATTTATTCCTTGAAAGAGTTTGGTAAACCATATTTACAAAAATTTATAATTTTCTTGATAAATTATATGTTTTCGTATCTGAAATAGTTTGTACCTTTGAATTTTCTCATTTTTTAAGGGATCGGACGTTAGATGATTTAACAACATTAGTTGATCTATATTTTTTCACTAATTGCATTTTTATCGAGAATGAAAAAACCCAGCTTTTTCAAACATCTCTTCTTTGAAAACTTAATAATAGCTCAAAGAGAGGGTGCCTCAAGTAAAAAAAAAATGGCAACACTTTTCTTTCCCGCGATTTAAAAAAAAAAGGAAATATGTTAAGGCAGTTGCCACTTGAGTGTGAACACATTGATTACCCGTGTAGCACCTAATGTTGTGGAAGTAGAACAAAATGGGATATTAAACAAGAATTCCGAGCCATTACTCTATCTCCAATGAAATTGAGCGGAAACAAATGTTTTTAAAGAAAAATTTCACCTCGATGGGATGAAATCATCAAACTCAGGATGTCAGGTGAAATCTTTATGAGGTGGAGAATTTTTCCATAAATATGTGAGTGAGTTTTTAACTTCCGGAAATGATTTCCCTCTTTTAAGGTGTATTTGTTGTTGACAAGAGTTATAAGCCTAGTAATTGCATTGTCATTATTGTAGTATAGGTTTTTCAAAAACTTGATTGGTTATGGAGAATCTTTCATGCTCATACTTACATTTTGAGTATAAATTTTACTGTAAAAGTTTAATTAATTTAATCTCTATACGTTAATTGATATGATATTGATTTGTTTTACCCTTCAAAAAGAAATGGTGACTTTCACTTGAATATCGTTATATTAATTTTTTGATTACAAACAAATTAATAGCTATTTTAATAAAGGCATCACATTCATGAATTATGTCCAGATGAAGTGAAATGGGTAAAAACATTGCTTACAACTTCTTATTTCCCTTAAATAATCAGCATCGAGTGCCAATTTGGAATAAGACGTATAAATGAGGATTCTAGTGAATTCGTTCTTGAGTTGGCATCGTACTAAACAGTCCGTATTAAAAGAGTTTTAGGAAAGTAATGAAAACATCTTTTGTCAAGAGTATGTTGAAAAACTTTAAAATTATGGAACAACAAAAATCGAGACACATACACAAATTGTGCAAATGAAACAAACTTTTGCTTCAAACGTTGCTGTTGTTACTAATGGCACTTGTAATGGACAAGCCCTCCCGCTGATTCAGTCGCAGATTTAAGCCGAAAGAAGAGTCTCTTGTTTTTGAAGCAGTGCCAACTAGGGCCAAGAGTACGACTTAGCTACCACATTTGCTTGCAAAGCCCCTTTTTACAGGGGGGAACAGTCACACATCTCCCAGATAGCACACAGAAGAACAACCATGCCCGAACCAGGACTCCCAGAACATGAGGTAGACGCGCTACCTCTGTGCCAGGAAACCGACTTTTCAAGCGTAAAGATAATAACATTTTTTATTATTATTTCCCATTAAAATCGCAATCTAAATTTAATTAGTAGCTTTATTTTTTTTCTTTGAAATCTGCTACTATGATCGACAAACTAAGAATCACGTAAGAATATTTACGACTGTGTTCTTTTGAGTGCTGAGTTTGCATCCTTTTCGGACTTGATTACATCACAGATCTAACTTCAAAGGTCTTGTCATATGATGTCATTAAAATAACAGCATAAAAAATAATAATAAATAATGAAAGCATATAATTGTTTATGTTTACTTTATGAATTTAACACACACACATATACACGGACTTGTAAAAAAAAACTGATTCATCCACTTAATATTGTGTACGGTCTTCGCGATCAGGTATAAGTGACAGAACATGGCGTGGCATGGGTTCAATTAAAGTCTGAAGTAGTGCTTGAGGTAATTGGTACCATGAATACTGCAAGGTTGTCCATAAATCCATAAAATTACGAGGAGGTTAATATATTCTCTGAACAGCACGTTGCATGAAATCTCAAATATGCTCAATAATGTTCCTGTCTAGGGATTTAGGTGGCTAGAGGGAGGGTTTAAAGTCGGAAGAGTGTTCCCTGTGTCACTCTGTAGCAAGTTTGGAAGTGTGGGGTGTCGCATTGTACTGCTCAAATTCTCTTAAGTCCGTCGTAATAAGCTATGAACATGAATAAGTGAAAGTGAACAGGCACCTATCAGATTTGTATCTAGATGTATCAGGGGGCCCATATCACTACAACTACAAAAGACCCCACCACCACCACAGATCAGCTTAAATAGTAACCTATTTAAATGTAGGGTCCCTGAATTCATGAGGTTCACTCCATACCTGAACATGAACATCCGTTCGATATAATTTGAAACTAGACTCTTCAGTCCAGGAAACGTTTTTCCAGTCAATAATAGTCATAAGTCGGAATTGACGGGCTCAGACGAGGTATAAAGTTTTGTGTCGTGCAGTCGTCAAGGGTAAATGAGACGACTTTAGGCTCCGAAAGCCCATATCAGTGATGTTTTGTTGAATGGATCGCACACTGACACTTGTTGATAGTCCAGCATTGAAATATGTAGAAATTAGTGGATGGGTTGCACTTCGGTCACGTTTATTAATACCCTTTCTTGTATGATCTTTTACCGACCGCTATTTTGTCTCGATGTTTCACCGGATTTCCGATATTAACCGTACACTCGTGAAATGGCCGTATGAAAAAAATCCCCATTTCATCGCTACCTCGGAGGTGCTATATCCCATTTCTCGTGCAAGATTTAAACTTTTGAATTTCTTCTTCAATGTGCTCTTGTATTTAAGGCAGAATGAGCAAATTTTTTCAATAGAGATTTAATGAAATTGTTAAATTATATTTCGCGTAAATATAAAATGCTAAATTTGTAATGCGCTTAACACTAGTTAATGTTAGATACATATTTCTATCGAATAGGTAAACTTGGATTAAAATGTTTATTGCAATTCAAATGTTTGTGCAATTGAATCTTTAAAAAAATTAACTCTTATTTTTAGTTTACAATAACAAGTCAGTTTTTCCTTAAGTAACAATTCTCAATTATTCAAATCATTGCTTTTAGTGAAACATAGATTATTTCGCTTGTAATACATTTACATATTGAAGAACGTATCATTCGGTTGTATGCGATTGTTTCTTCATAACTTCCTGATATCTCTGGAATCATTGTCTATCGAGGGAAGTAACCATTATCATATCTTTTCTGTATCTTCTTTGTTGGCAGAAGTATTATTGTTTCTGGATCAAATCTAGACATGTCTCCTATGTTAGATTTGGAGCATTGATTCCTTCAGGGCTGTTAATAGAAAGCTTGATACAGTTCTTATCATTTTAAGAATTGGCCGCACACAGCTCAAACATAAACATTTGGGTACTTACGTATTAGACTGTTGACGACAATTGTCACCAATGGTTCAGTAATTCATTGACGATGGATTCAAATTTGGCGATAAACCATCGACGCTAACGAACCCAACAAATTGGTGGATGATAATTACGGTTTAAACATTTTTTTTTGTTTTAATAATGGAGTCTTTTCTTGCCATTGGTGGTTTAGCAACTTATTGGTGACGCCTTCAAATTTGGCGATAAAAATCGACGATCTAAAACGTAAGTACCAATATTTGCTGTTGAGAGTACTCTCACCTCGATGTACAGCGTCAGAGTCTTATGACTGTTCATTAAATCTTAATATAATGTCCAAAATTTAACAATGAATGCATTTGTTACTTTCATTCTGCCCCCACAAAATTAAAACATTCTTCATAAAGTTCCCCATCCCCATCTTTTCACCTTTTTAAAAATGATTGGCTTTATTTCTTAATTTAATTCTTAAATAGCTTTTAGATTTGTAGATTGTGTTGATTTTACTGGTTTACAGGTCCAGGAAAAGGACGCAACTTAGAAACAAAGCTCTAAATAAGATTTGATATCACCATATGTTTGGTGCAGTTTAATCAAAAATGATTAGTGTGCCAATATACCCCACCAAACCAAACCTTCAGTTCTATAGTTGCCCATTTTCTTGTTTTGTATGTGATCAGTAGCTGTATTTTTTTGGAAAGGGAACCATTGATTTAAATTTTGTATTGCATTGTGTGGAATGGCATATCATGGTATGTAAAATAAGTGTCTCTTATATAGAACTGTCACCCATAAATAAGACAAATTATAATGTATTTATTTCAACTCTTATGTTGAATTTACTTGTTTATTCATAAAATTATTTATTCAAAGTACATTCATCAACAGTTTGTAAAGACATTTTCACTATGCATTACGTTAAATGCTGTGACAATATTAAATCCTGTAATCAAATAGGATGCAGATTTTAAGAAACAGTTGAAACCATGGCAAGAAAAAAAAGACATACTTCTCTCTTTTCTTTGACGGAAACCATTCCAAAACTATTCATTATTATTATTATTATTATGGAAAAAGATATACTTCAAAACTAGGAACTCATGAATCCTCTGTCTGTATGTTGATAATTAATACTATGAACATTTCCGGTGAATGCTTTTAAGTGAATAAGAAATCGACCATCCATTCAATTGTGCTGTTGCTTTTTAAATTGCATGTAGCTCTAATGTAAGTACTTCTGTGAAATTATTTTCTATATTTATGCATACGATTTACCTCGTTTAAAGTATTCGCGTATTATTTTTACTATCTGAAAGGGAAATAAATGGGTTTTTTCCCATTTTCTCAAAAGGAATCACTATAATACTTAAGAATCTATTGCGAACTGTTTCATATGCATTTCAATCCCTGTATTTCCGGTCGGTCAAAGACGATAAATATAACCCAAGCGAGACCCTTATCATTTCTCGTTACAAGCAGAATAAAGTAATAGATATATGACTAATTATTTCAACACAGAAATACGTATTTTTTCTTTGAAATAAGGGAATTAATCATCACTGAACTCTCCATTATAGTTGCAATAATAACTTTTCGTTTTATTTTTTTTACATGATAAGATGATGAGTTATTATCATTTCCTTACTTTTCATTTGATAGTGAAACATATCCCAAATAGGTATTTGATAAAAATTATTAAATTATTATTTCTTTTCAATGGTGTTCCGCTATAGAGCTATTTATAAAGTTCCAAAATGGCAAGATTTTATGATGAAAAGTGATTCAAATTTCCAAAAGAAACAATAATTTTATAAAGGACTTAACTGTAGTTATGTAACTGTAATAAAAAGGTAAAACTATGTCTTGCTACTGATCGACTTTCAAGTTATACTGTTTCTGTGTGCTTATTATCGAAAAGATGAAAATAATTTGTTTTTATAAAATGCATTTATCTCCTTTTATATCTCTTTTCTCTTTTATTTTTTGAAAATAATCTGATTACGCAGATTTCTCTATCAAATAACGAAATCAGCTTGGAGATTTCTAAAATTGTAAGAAAAAAGATACGGTTCATTTTTTGATGAAATAATTTACAATACTTAATCCTATTTTCTATGTAATCTTAATTTAATGAAGGCTTCAAAGTTTAATAATCCCCGTTCCCGTCTTAAAATCTTCGCCAAGACATCTGAGGTCTCAGTGAAACCTGTTTTATTTTTCCTTCAAATGCTATGCCAATTGAAAGGACAGAAATGCCCTTTAAAAATGTCTTTTTCCTCTCAATTTATCTGTGGAAAATTCTAGAAATATTTTTTAAAGAAAATTCTTGAAATGAATGGGAATAATTGGAGAAAAACATGGAATTTAATTTTGGTAATTAATGATTTTTTATGTAAATCGATTATATTGATGCTCTAAAATTATCATAGCGTAGTAAATGTTAAAGAAAATTTTAGATTTCCTTATTAAGGTTTTCTTATCGAATACTTTATATAAGAGTAGTTTTCTTTGACATTCAGCTGGTTCCCTGGAATTAATGGGCCTTAAAAATTAAAATCAAACATTTTTTTGAAATCCAGCTTTAATGATTTTTTCCAGAAAATATTTTTAAACTTAAAATTTCGTTAGTCATATACTTCATACTGATTTCAAATTTTTATACCATTATGTTCTTTGTACTATGCACTTTCCTAATTTTCAGTTTACTGTTATAATTTTAACTTTAGCTTTTAATAACTTTAGTTTGGAACATTAAATTTAAAATTTAGCAACTAACTAAAACCAAAGATTTTGTTGATTTGAAACAAATATATACTAAAATTTTGAGTACTTAAATCGTCTAACATCAATGCCTTTATATTTACTGCAGAATATTTCTTTGCATAATTTATGAAATATTTTAAAGAGTTATTTAAACATTTAAATAATTGATCATAAAATTCATTTTCAACGTTTTGTTTCAAACAGAATTTAAAGGACATTATTAATAACATTTTATATTATTTCAGTCAATAAATATAATTTGAAAATATTAGAAATCTAAAATTCATTCAATTATATCATTGCTGTTAATCTTTAAGGCAATCTAATTTTTGATTAAAAAATAACGTTTCATTTTTCTATTAGGAAATAGATAGACTATGAAGCTTTGAGAATCGCCGTTCTAAGACAATCTAGGCCAAACAGTTTTAAATTCAGAGCATTTATAAGTATATCTTCTTCGAGACTATCAATGTAATAGTCTAAAAACATCATGTTATTTTAAAATAGTGCCATCAAAATTTTATAAAAACTTGTACATAATTTTATAAAAACTTATCCAACATTTTTTTGTCATTTATAGACACAAAATAATGTTTTTTTTCATTTATAATGTTATCAACCTTATATTATTTTATTAAACATAATTGTAAAATCTGCAAAAAAAAAATTACAATTTGTATTTTATTTCACAAATAAAGTACAAATTTATTAGACAATTGAACAATCAAATATATTGCCTTATATTGCATAAAATAAAATTATGTACTTCTTTTCAATCATTTTTAATTAAGCACGAATATATAAACCTCATATTAATAGCTTAGAAATTGGATGTTATTGATTATACTATATAATACTAAAAATCTTGTAATAACCTGAAAGATCACTGAAATTTGTTTTGTTTTACAATTCCTTTGCAAAAAAAATCGTGTTTATGTTTATTTTATTTGAAACAAACATAAATTTATAATTCTAGTTTAATAATTATTGAAATCAATTTAATTATTTATCTTAATTAATTTCAGCTTTAGTCAGTTTAATGGGAACATTCTCATAAAAGCTTCGTTTTATTTTCCACCCAAGTCCTAAAGCCTTATGGAAAGAAAAATTTGTGTACTACTTTAAAGTTTTTATTATTTTAATTTCTTTTTAAACCTTTTACAGTTTTATTAGCTAATATAGGCTTCATCTTGTATCCCATAAACTGGAAGTAATTCAACATTACTGGTAATTGGATGAAACACCATTGTTGGCTGTCATAACATATGATACGAATAGCTATGATTTTGTATTACATGGGATCTCATGATGATTCCCTTCATATCCTGGGCTAAAGCCTATAAAAATACTTATTTCTTACGAAATCCCACTTGTTTCGGATGGGATGCCCTTGACTAAAAATTAAATAATATTTTATGTGGGAAGATATACGACCGCAAGGGGAGGAATCCCCCGAAATTTTTTCCACCCTCCTTTTTCTATTTCACCCTCCCCGAACCGTATCAGAAAATGCTTATGTGCTTATATTCCACCCCACCCTCCCCGTTGCTTTATTCTTTGGCTCCCGTGCCCTCGAACCCAATCGATTTTACCCTATTTCCGTTGATGGTAAGCTTCTTTGGGCCACCAGAAGAAGGGGGGAAGAAACGTTCCAACAACTCCCCGATCGTAAAAATAGAGCCCTTCTTTTTGGATATATGAGGGTGAACAATGGTTCCGCATTCTAATGCTCTATTACGCATCTTCTACTTCTGGCCATCAGATGGCGCTCGAATTATATCTCTGTTCAGATGTTTTTTTTTTTTTTTTCAAAATAAGTCTTAAAGGTATGAATAGCTCACCAACTATTTATTTTATCTCATCCGACAAATTTTATATTTTTTTTCTGTGTTCTTTTATTTTAAATTTTCAAATATCAATTTGTCAATGAATTTCGTTAAATAAATAAATAAAAAATGTAAAATATTCATTAATTGTAGAGATATTTTTAAATGTATTCAGAAGCAACTAGTATTTCGGAAGAATTTGTGATGAAATTATATATATATATATATATATATATATATATATATATAGAATTTTATTTTCAAAATACATAAAATATAATTGATTATCGAAATATATACTTCTGGCCCCTGGGTAGAGTGTTTTCTAGGTACCCTGGGTTCGAATCTCAGTTCGGGCATTTTTTTTCTTTATCTATTCCAACTTTGATATGTTTTTATGGGCTCCGCTGTGAAAAGGGACCATGCAATATAATGTGATGCGTGAGTAGCTGTTCTTTATGTAATGTCTTGTCTACTTCTATAAACCCCGTGTGATACTTAGTGGTGCTCTAGGATTTCTAAATGTTCAATGATGTGTATGTAATTCCGGTCATAAGATATAAAATTTAAACTTAATCGGTATTGAAAAGATTTCTAAGTCAAACAGTAAGTATATATCAGCAATAATAATATATATACTCATTATTATTACAATGTTGAGAGTCATTTATATGCTTTAAACATATTCATTTTTAATAATTATATCGCTTATAAAAAAGCACATTATGTTATCTTATCGAGTATAACAGAATATAACATTTCTAAAATATTTATTCAGGAATACTTACAAAGCTGCAAATGCATTTCATTTTAATGATTGTTTAAACAAAAAAACCTCCTTTGAGATAGTTGCAAGAAAGATTGGAATTTGACTTACAATTTATACTATAATTTCGTTTATATCGAACTTTTCTATAGAAACATAAATTTAGATTAAGAAAAATGATGTAGCTCTTTTTAAGTGATTAATTATTATTTTTGGCATGAATATAAATAAAGAATAACAAAATAAAAGACAAGTAGAAAATAAACTTTTATACAAGTGTAGTTTAAAAACACTTTATCATTTATTACATATTTTTAAGGAAGTCACAAGTTTATCAAGAAAATGATCATAAAAGTTATAATGAAACGCACTTTATATTGATACATTTGTAAGGAATCTTTTAAACAAATTAGGAATTTGAATTTAATAAAAACAGTCATATTATATATTAACCTTTTGCACTCCGAAATTAAAATTATAAGACTTTTTTGTACCAAAAATAAGTATATATATGATTACTGATAGTTGAAGTTTCTCTCGAAATTACTTTACATCTTCATATAATTTTGTTAGTATTGCTTATAATAAGAACTTTAAAAAAAGTAAATTTCAAAATGTTGGGCAGTGATTTGAATGATGCCTATTAGTCACCATCAAGATATAAAGGATTAAATTATTGTGAAATTACATACGTACATGTAATTATATGTGAAAATATATGAGTACCATATATGATATCCTTCACAATTATATTTGTTTCAGAATATTTGAAATGAGAATATCGTTCTGAGAATCGCCCAAAGAACTGGCGAAAGATTTAAACTATATGAATCACATTACCATCTTTAAGAGGTGCTGTAATTAAAAATATATTAAACTGTTCAGGGAACAGCAATTGTATATTTGATTATAATTGTACATATACAGATTCAGGAAACAAAAATTATACATTAGAAATATAATTGTTCTGAAACCATGTACAAACGTTGTTTGAACTGTCCTTTATCTGAAAAGGATTCGATTGCTAAAATGTTGTTAATAAATTTTGACATAGTACAAAAATTATAATTACAAATCATAATTTATAGATTAATAATCCTTTTTTACTGGTTTTTCACAATAACGTCATATGATATGTGAAATTAATATCTACAATGATTGCCCGATCTAATCAGAACAAAGACAAAAAAATTATTTGTACATTTATTAATACATTTCCAGTTTTAAACATTTCTGAATTTCTATTAATTTTATGACATGAAAATTTTTTATTTAAAAGATATGATAAGGAAAATATTACGTATTATATAGCAAGTAATTATTAAAGTCTACATAGTTACATGTGCTATGAACTTTTATGAAGGGAAGTTAACCCAAAACCTTATTTTGTTACCAATATTAAAAAAAAATAGAATGAATTCATTTCTTAACTATAGTCTGACTGTACTTTTCTAAAAAATTCTCATTAATTAAAACACATGATTCATTTTTTTCACTTCGAATTAATCATTAAAATAAGTTGTGGACTAATAGATAACGGAAATACTGAATATGCGTATACCATATATTTTAAACCAAAATCAATCGTTTCTATAAGTTTTTTAGAAGTCTGAAATAAAATGAACATTTTTCTAATCTCGGTGAATTCTCTGATGAAATTATAATGATCTATCATTGGGAGGTTTAAATGTCTATTTTTTTTTCAAATCTTTACAATATAATAGTGAATAAATATTTAGTCCTAGATTAATTAGTTGGTATTATTCTACTTAGTTTTTATTTTATTCCTTATGGCCTACATAGACAATAAGCACTTGTCTATAATTCACTGCAGACAAGACTGGAATGTCATAGTAGAGCACCTGCTGTTTGATTTAGATGAAACTATCTTAACATCATTCATAGTCTCAGTTAAAGCCAATAAATGGTGTGAGCAACTCAGGGCCGTGACTGCTCTCATTTTAATGTAAAGACAAATTAAAATAATTCTATGCCGGCAAAAGATTAACTGTAATCTTTTCAAAAGTTATGGTTGTAAAAGTTACCAGAAACATTCGTCTTGTAAAAAATAAAAATGGGAATTTGCCTTAAAGTTTATTTTCCAGACATATATGTCTGTGCGTTTCTGAGTTTTTGTTATTTTTTATTTCTATTTTTTTTATACTCGTTCTTTCAAAAAGACACGCTATGAAATATTTTTCTTTCGAAAATGCACAGTATGAAATATTTTCTGATCGTTACGTTGAAGGAATTTTTTGAAACTAAATTGAATTGAATTTTGCGTTTTTATGTTATGTAATAGTTAGAAGAAAACGTTAAATTCTGGAAGAGTGTATCTCAGAATAGTACGATAACAGAAAGACACAAATAAAGGTTACTTAATTTTGTTTGTTAAAGGTGATGATAAATTGAAATTTCATGCAAAAATATGGCAATAATTCAGAAAAAAAATATGTTCAGGTCATTTTAAGTTACGGTCATTATGAAAGTTTAAAAATAATTTTAGCTAATAATTCTTTCTTATTAGATCCTGATTAGATTGAAATAATTCAAAAAACAAATCAGAACTATAAACAATGCAATTCACAGTACACCCTTTCTTACTTTATCTAATATTATAAGCAATTTGCTTCCTCGGAACTATCAATTAGCCCCCTTTTGATTAATAAAAACTTGTACTGAAGAATTGTATTCAATGTTATTCCAGGTTAAATTAGTTAGGGCATCTTTACAGCTCTCAAAGCATGAAATATAAATAATGACCAGCTATTACACTATTAGAAAAATCCTTGACCCTATTAATTAATACTTGATCACTCTTATTTCCTAACGTTCATCATTAAATCTTCAATGAAATAATATAATATGTAATGAAAATCCAGTAATGTATTATTCTATTCACAAATCAACCGCAGAAAATTGTAGCAAGTGTCAAACTGAATGGATATGAATATATACATGGGAGTGAATATATGTGTACCTATTTAAGTATATATTTAAGTATATATTGTTCCTGTGGAGTAAAAATAAACCCATAAAAGTTTGAGAAATAATAGCTTTAGGAAATTTTCAGTGTGTGCAATTATGCTGATTAAATTTGAAATATATATATATA
>JAOUZG010045189.1:1466880-1491554 GCA_026289955.1 Argiope argentata | reverse complement strand
TGTTGTGTTGTGCATATTCTGCTTTAAACCACTGGATATATGAGCTATCCTTGAGCTAATTATGCGAATAAATTTCATCTTTCTCTCTCTTTTTTTACTGAAAAGTAAATTATCTTAATATATTTAATGCACTTTAAAATCTTACCAACCTACTGTAAAAACTATATTGTGCTTTCTCAAGTTCAATTGCCTGAAGAATATTTGAATATTTTGTAAAATGTTTTGGCCTTATGCACTAGAAAATTAATATTAAGCATAATGTTTTTGATAGCTTAATAATGGATACAAAAATGAAGAAAAATATTGTATTCTTACAGGCGTATCCAACATCAAATTTATAAAAAAAATGTAGCTTTGCCATCTGAGCTTTGAAATATAAAGTCAAGAGTATTGCATTGAAATCTTGCATTAAAATATTTTTCCTTTATAATTAAAATTTTGCTACCAAAAAAAATTATTTATACAGAAAATAAGATATATTATTCCTGGATAAAAATATAAGCTAAAATTATGTAAAAAAATATTTTTTTTCCTGAAGTGGAAAAACTTTGACTCGACATTTTGAATCATTTTTAAAGGAATATAATTCATAGTTATTAATACAGCAATTCTTCGCTTGCTAAGTCTCTGTGTGACTTCAGTTTTCAAAAATGCAATTACCTAAATGATAATAATACGTATTCGATTTGTTGAAAGTACTAACTTATTATTAATTATTTCAAAAAAGCTTGGTTAAAATTATAAATATGAGGAAAAAGAAAGTGATTTAATCTCAGTATTACGCTTTAGAAAACGAAATTGCTATCCCCTGGGCTAAGTTTACAAACAAGAAAAATGAAAATCATAATGCATATGTAAATTTTTAAAAGGATTTTTTTTTCATTTTTAAGGGCAATTCACAAATTACCCCTGTTGAAGGTACTGAAAACTTTTCCTGAATCATATCTATAAAGTTGATGTAAATAAATGAAAAAAGGGATCGGGATTGCTTGCTCTTGTAGAAAAACAAAATACATGACAATACATGACCACTCAAATATATGAGTTAGAAATTTCAATAATGCTTTATTTAAGTAATAAAATCTTATATATTATGTAATAAAATAAGATATTTTATACTTCAAATTTAAAAAAAATACTCCTTTTCACACTTAATGATGATTTTTGAACATAATAAAATAGAATGAAACATCATTGATAGATGCATAGGCAAGTTTCTATTAAATATTTCGATGGTTATTTGTTTGGATGATAAAACTAATAGATAAAATAATTATCCAAAAAAATTGTTTTGGTTTGAAAATAATTATCCAAATGTGAACACTTAAAAAATTGTTAAATTTTCATTAAGGATGAATAAATACGATAACCTTTGAAATAGCTTATGAATAATGCTTTGTCATGCTCTCAAAACCGCAAATTCTGTTTTTTAATGTAAACAAGTATGTAGTATTTTAAAAATAGATAAATATCATTAAGTATAAATAAGATATTATAGTTCTTTTATTACTTGAATATTCGATTAGATTTTTATGTATTAAACCTTTACATCTACAAAAATTATCAAAAATTCAAAAGAAGGTCCGAAACATCTTTTTTAATAATGTGAGTTAAGAATTAATTTATATGATGGGCATTTGCATTTTTTATTAAATATGCTTTATCTTACAGCCACATTGAAGAACTAGATATTTTTAGGTATAATAGAGCTCGAGAAAATTGCAAATGATAGTCAGTTTATATTCAAATCTCTTTTGATAATTTCAGAATATCTAACGCTACTAATAACTTCATGTAAATGATGGATTTTTTTAAAATATTTTAAACTCATTACAAAGTTTATACTTTAAGCATGATTTGTATTTCCTAAATTCTTTCAAAATTCTTCAACACATCAGTTTGGGAGTAATGTAATGTTTTTTCTTCCCTAATGAAATTTGTATTTTTTGGTTAAAGATATTAATTTTACTATTTCAAAAAAGTTTAGTTATATATACGGTTTTTTTTTTGTTTAATACGCAACATAAGCACATATCTAGAATCGGATAGAATGCTTTCCTATCGATAATTTCTATTCACATCTTTATTCTGAGAGCAGAAAATATTCAACTCAATAATGATTTTTAAATGATTCTTTTACTTCTATTTTCCTTTGAAAGAAAATCATAATTAAATTCAAAATTTGTGTCCACCTTCCTAAAATTTCTTAAATTCTATATGCATGCGTTCAAAAAAGTTTTATCTACTTGACTTCTGCACAATCTTAGGTAAGTCATATCATTGAGTTCCTAACCCACCCGAAGGTGCACGGATAAAGAAAGCTGAATGACCTGACCGCAACATTTGAGAGAATTGTGGTTGAGTCCATAACAGGTCACGGTACAACCCTTCCCGATGAAAATAGGTCATATCCTCGATGGGAGAAGCCAGATTCTAAACCTATTTGTATACTCTCCAAGGTGGCAAGATCCACCCACCCCCACTCTATCCCCCAGGGTTTCAATTTTCGATAAATAGACTTTATTTTTAGAAACAAGTATTGTTGACCATCTTCTGTTTCTTCTATTTTGAAACGATAACTTTCCATTTTTAAACTAGCAATCATATTTGTCATAAACAAGCTTTACTTCTCCAATCGAGCCTATTAGTCTTTCCTCTCAAATAACAAATAGCCTTATTTTTATTCAGAGCTACTGAAAGACAACTTTGAATATTAGAATAATTGACATAAAGACGGTAAAATGCAGTAAATTAAGAAATGGGAAAATTTCATATTTTGTATTCATTAATCGTATTTTAATACTTCGAAAAATATGCAGGAAAGAATGATGTATTATTTAATAGATGTATTGTTTTAATGCATAAATAACTCGATTCGTTCTTCTTGAAAAATATCAAGTATCGTAATGAATCGCTGCAGAAGGATAAAATAAAAGGAAAAATATTGTAAATTATGCAAAACAGGTTGAGCATTTTGTTAAAAATAGGAACGCGTTTCCTGTTTTTCTAAGATCAAAGCAAAATAACAAAAGAATTTACTACATCAAATATGCACTCGTTATTCGAATAAATGTAACGAAATAACAAAGTCACAGTTCTGTCGATTGAAATATAAAAGAGATGACGAGCGTGTTTTAAGATGATTTTACATTTACTTTTGAAGACAAAAATCTTTGGAAATGGTATGCATATGCGTTTTATTGTTTGGAAAATAACTGTCGCTCTTTTTTTGTTGATGTTCCTTTCGGATCTTTTTTCTCTTTTTTTCTGCATATTTTTCCTCTTTAATTTGTTTACTTCGTTCAAAACTGATAAAATGCTCTCTTAAAAAAAAAAAGTTTTTTTCGAAGACCTCTTAATGTGATTTTCAACCATTATTTTTTTATAATTTGAGTAGTTTAAAATACATATAAATCATTATCACTAGTGAATTATTTTAAAAAAACTATTTTACTAAATCATTGTAATAAACTAAAAAATAATTGAATAAGTTTATTATTAGAATTCATTTTATGTAATATTAGTTATGCATGGACATCATTTATTTCGCCAGGAGTTTTAGCTGAGTTTAACTTGTGTTAAAACTTTTGTACATAATCTGATTCATAATTGTCTGCATCATGAATTGTATCATCATAATCTGAAAGTTTTTCCCCTAGAAATGAATCTATTAAACATTTGGTACATAGTCTGATGCAAGATTGTTAGCAACAAGCATAGCATCAACATATGTTACTCCTTATCTTAGCAATGAATTAAATGAAAATTGAATTTTATATAATGGTATGAAAAATATCACAATATTCCGTGATAACTTCTCTACAACAACAATTTTAATATATCAATAATTAAATAAGCATTTAAATTTTGCATAATGATAAAAACCGTATAATAATATTCCATCGAAACTGTTTTATAACAACCTTTTTTTCTTAGGAATGAATTAAGTATTCCCTGAAGTTTTCTATAATGATATCACAAAGGTTCGTTAAAATTGCTCTGCAAGATTTTTTTAATCCTATCAGTGAGTTAAAAAAATATTGAGTTTTTATATAATGAAGAAACAAGTCACAATAATGCGTCAAAACTACTGTACATCATTGTTTTACCATGGAAGGGAATTAAATAATTATAATTTTAGATATTGATAAGAAGAATGTCCTAATGTTCCTTTAAAATTATTCTTCAACTTTTTATCTTTGCAATGAATTAAATAAATAATGAAATTTTAGATAATGATAAGAGACATTCCACAACGATCTGTCAATTGCTGTACAATGACATTTTACGATGTTAGTGAATTAAATAAGCATTGAAGTTTTTGATATCGTATGAAACATGTCATAAAGTTTTGCTCAAACTGCTCTTGTCATTTTAAACACATTTTCTATATGCCTTAGTGATTATTATTTTAAGAGACTAGCAAAAAGAAATTGTCATCAAAATATTTTTGCCACATAAATTGCATTTCCAGCGATTCAAAATTATTGTCGTTTGAATATGTGGTCATTTGTAACTAAAAGATTAACCTACATAGGAAGTACTAAGTTTTAGTTGATTAATTCATACTGATTTTTAATCTAAACTGCCAGGAATAGCTGTTGAACCATTGTAATAGCTCAGAATCAGAATCCATTTTCAAAACTCATTGTAATTGCTCTAATGGAAATGCAAGAAATACTAATCCTTCCTTCTAGCTACAATTTCTAAAGTAAAAAACAGTTAATATTTGAACATATAAAATTATTATATAAACTTTGTGTAGCCTATTATGTTAACCAGTGCCATTTGAGCGAAAATTGATCTTCTGTCAATGAAAAACTTGAAAATACTGTAACTCAATCCAATTTGAGCAATAATTCAAATGGGAGTTTTCATGCATTTAAATTCAAAAGATTCCAAGTAAAAAACCATTCCAAATCTTTTTCGTGAACAAAAATTAATCGGGAAAAATAGACTTGTGGTAAGAAATAGTCATATCGGATTTTAAACTTATATTTAGATTACATGATTATTCTGTTAGAAGTGCCGAAACATATCTTAATTCAAATTTTTTTCAATAAAATACACTCTAGATTTCTTACTTACTTTTATATACTTACTTTCATTTCTATGACAGATTTGTTACTTTGTATCAGATTGATATCTTTGCGAAATATCGCTTTATACTCTCGAGAAAATGCAGGGATTTAAAATAGCCCTTACTCAAGCAACATACAATCTCTCTTAAATTTGGAATAGTAGTACTTTATTCCTACTCTTTTGATGAAAGAAATGCAACAAAACTTCGATACAGTAAGTTTCTATCCTTTGTATATCCTTGACTTTCAGTGAAAGTTTGTAGACGAGAGATTCATAAACAAGAAATACTCACTTGAAGAGAAAGAATGATATATTCTTGAAGGATGCACTTTAGACTTTAAAGTGTAAGTACAGAATTTAAAAAAAGAACTACATCTGAACGGAATCAACTTGAACCTTCCATAGAAGAAAATGGCGCTCCTTTCAGGTATTTCTTGAAGGTTCAATCAATACTAAAATTTAAAAGAATCGATAAATGTAATTAAAACAGTAATTGTTAATTTATTATATTCTTAATTTGAATTCGTCAACATATTTATATTGCATTACTTTATACTTTTTAATTGCTTTAAAAAGCAATTTTATTGTATGGAATGGAAATTCATGCCATTCTAACAGATTTATGTCAAAAATGAAACATCATTTACGTGTATATTTTATTATGTAAGCACTGTTTTTGACAAAATATGTCGTATCATAATCAGAATATTTTGATATTTTTAGAGATAAAATAAAATCACTATGTAATGAAATATTTTTAAGCCTCACATTTACTGTTATGAGTGATAACATGATGCATTCAATGAAAAATTGTTAAGAACTGCAAAATCAAAGAAGAAATACTCTGATTATATAATCATTCGTTCACACTTCACATTCTACGAAACTTCATGAATACTCCGATTAGATAATTCTTAAAATAATTTCATGTTGCTAAAAACCGTACAGTATAAATCAGAATTATTTTAAAGGTGTTATGAATATTCAAAATAGGAATTGGATATTTATAGAATTGTTAATTTCATTTCCACCTAAACATCTCTTGATTCAAAAAGTACTAACATTGACAAAACTAAAATTAATACTCTTTTCCCAAGAAAATATTGATTTCTAATATTAAAACTTATCAGCTTACTCTAATTTTTAACATGTTATTTCATAAAAATCTAATTGAGGATAATTTGACAATAAGTTGATATTTTTTCCAAATATATGATTTTAAAATTTACAAACCCGGTAAATAATATCTCAATAAGTAAATATATTTTGAGTAAAATTTACGAATTATTTTGTCTTTATCTCTGAAACCACTGAGGATATATATTCATCAATACATTTTGAAGACACTTGAAATTCGTTCACGTTTAAACACTTTAAGAACGAACAAAGAATAGTATTTTAATATTTCAAAAATTTAGAAACTTAAATTTATTATTTTGCTTCAATTAGAAAATATTGATTCAAAATACCTAAAAAAATCAGATTTCATGAGACAAAGCGACCTAAGAAAAAAATTAATATTTGCTTAAAATTGGCTTTTCTAAATTTAATTTTTTTTTCTTAGTAGTATAAAGAAGCATACAATAAAACTTACAAACTTACGTCAGGGGACAATAGATAGTGCAAGAAATTTCAAATAATTTTTAAAATCTGAAAAAAATTACATTTAAATTTAAAAAACAAAGGCTCTGAGGCCAAGAAAAGCTGTTAAAATAAGAAAATACAGAAATACATACAAGAAATAAAACCAAATTGCTCAAACATTAACGGAAACATACAGTAACATTTAATAAACAGGTAAACAACATATAATAAAATTGGAGAAGCCGGATAAGATAAAATAAATTTTTCAAAATACAAATGCTTAAAGCATAAAAGTATAAAAAGAGTAAATCTTGAACATTCAAATAACAAATACTTGGCGTCCTGGACTACGCTATTAAAATGACGTTTGTAGTACTAGCTTTGTATTGATATAAAATTGCTATTTTTTTTTCTTTCTTAGCCGGTGTTTCTCTCACCAAAGGATATTTTTATTAGTTTTTTCATCCCTTTCTTATTGAAAATTAAACATTTTCAATGAATTTTAATGAAAAAAATATTCATATTCGATAAAAATATTTCCTTTAAATCCCATTACTTGAAATTTATTACTAAAAAATGAAATAGATCTGGACACCTTTTTCCCAAAATTGATTCTCATTTTTTTTAAATAAATGTATTGTATTTAATACCTAAGTGTTCTTAGAAAAGTTTTAAAATGAAATTTCCATTTAATTACAATAATAATTATTCTGTTATATATTAAAATAATCCCAAACTCATCAAAGGTAAAAAAATAAAATACTTCACTTTCATTTTGTGACTTAAAGCAAAATTAATACATTCCGTGGGAAGAAACTGGTAATTTCAATAATTATAAATCTTTATTCCTTAGAAGATGATTCCAGTAAGGGAAAATCATTGTTTATGTAGATACTGAAATTAATTATTGTTTAAAATTTACTGTAATTGCATCTTTTATCGTCAAAGGTAAGTGAAAAATTTACATGTCACTTAAGAATTAAAAATGAGACATAATAATAATAACATTTTCTCACTTCTTTGATTAAAAAACAGTTTTTTTTTCTCTTTTTCCTTTCATAGAATATTCACTTCCTTAACTTGTCTTTCTGAAACGTCTATTTTTTTTTTAAAGTTGCTCACAATTAACGACTTTTTAGGACTTCATTCTGCATCTTTTTTTCATTAAAGCTTTGGCGCTTAAACGGCTTTTCTTTTGTTTCTATGATATGCAAGCGCTATCAAAACACTTTCTTATCGGCGAACGTTTTTATAAAATATACTCGCGCTACAGAAGAATGTGTTTAAGGAAAAAAAATTGAAGCCTTTTCAAAAGGGGGCGTTTTTTTTCATTCTTTATGCACTTTGAGCAAGATGAATAGCTTTGGTATAAAATCATCGCAAGAAAGGGGGTCCACAGCCTGAGAGGGAAAGACGCAGGGGACTTTTCACTTGAACTTTTTTTTTCAAAGCGTACACATTTCGTGGGCCAAAGTTCACATCTTTAAGACGATGCATCGAACGAGACCCACGTTCATTGTTTTATGTTCTAATAGAAGAAAAAGCTGGGAAGTACAGCTTTTATTTTTTTGCTGAATCTCTACCTTCTTGTACCGAAAAAATCACTTCAATAATACGTTGATAAAATAATGGAACGATGAAAGCATTACTGGTTCGTTCAAAGTTTTTCCTTTGTTTTCCTTAATGCACTTACTTCAAATAAATTTGGGGATGCTGGACAGCTTTTTTGACATAAAATTAGATACTCTATAAAATTAAAATAAGTTTCTGCGAAAAGTTAAAGAGGAAATAGCAAAAACTACAAAGCAACAAATTTATTTAAAAAACGGATGATAAAAAAATTTTACATTGTCCTAATAATAAAACATACATATTGTGTGTTTAAAGCATCATTTGCAAAACTTATTTTCTTTCTTTCTTTCTTTCTTTCTTTTTTTTTTTTTTTTTTGTTAAAAAATCTCAGTAAAAAAATAAAACTAGATTTCGCATAAATAAATTTCTCGCCGATAGACATTCTTTCCAAGAAATAATTGATTCATTCTGCCATATTTTATAAAACCATTTACACGAAAAAATCTGTTGCTTTTTTTTCACATTGCAAATATTTTAAATATTTTTTTTGTGTTTTATCTTTCAAGCCGAATCGAAGCTTTTGAATATCGATTTGCTCGTTTGTCAGATGCTAAATTTCTCTGTCTTAAAATATTTTTAGAGAAGAGATTATATTATATTTAAGATAAAACAGCTCCCGAGTTTGTTTGTTTTTTCTATAATGCTTATACATTATCCATAAGATTAAATTTTTTAACCGATGAATTGAAAATTCCTTGACTATTCTTTTATTTTCAAAGGAAATGAAAATGTATTCAAATATAACTAGTTATTTTTTGCGTAGTTTTGTTTTCAAAAGTAAAATTGAAATTCAATATTGGTTTGAACATTTAATAGCTTATAGATGACATGTTTAGAATATTTTATAATCTTCCTCTTGTTTTCTATAATAAAAATAGGTATGCAGAATTTTTAAATAATTTACATTGAATTCTGTTTTAAATGTAAAGTGAATTTTTTTAAAGATTTGGTTAAATCAATTAAAATCTAGAAACAGTAAACCAAGCATTAAAAACCTATATGCATGCAGTTGATGGGAAAAAATGTTTATGAAGAAATTGTTTGAAATGCATAGTATTTTATCCTAATATTGAGCAGCTATCTATTTTCTTATATTATCTTCTGCAATAAGTTTTTAAATTGTTTTGTAGGAAAAATAGAAAAGTTCATCGTATTTTTCAATAAATTATCTCATAACACTGATTTATATAAACAGTAGAAAACATTTATCTTGATTTGAGACTTTTCTTATAATAATTTCATTTGATTCTATAAGAAGGCCTTTACATATCAAGAAAATATGCTTTAAAATAATCTACTAAAAAATCTAAATATTTATCAAGATTATGAGTTCAGGACCACTCATCTCTTATCTTATTCATTAATATTTTTATAATTTTTTTTTCTTTTTTTTTATCTAACTCTCATTTTTATCGAACCAACTAAAAATCATGCTTTTATTATATGGATCTTCATTGCATTTTGTATTATTATGATCCTTAATATACATTTTTATACAAATTCATGTTTATGATTAAATATTGAATATCCATAGTAAGATTGTATTTTCATAGTATTGAACAAGGAGCTTCATAGGTCCCATCATATAACGCGCGCGTGTATGTGTTAATGTCCCTCATGTTAGAGCTTATCATTTTACCGTTGGGGTCATATAAATGTTTTGATTCCAGATAACATCCTAGTTATTTCACAAAAATCCAAAAATACAATAAATAGTTATTCTGAAACTTGAACTCAGGAGACTATCTAGAGTTCTTAAATGGCTTTTTCGATCTTGTAAAGAAATGTAATTTTAATCATAAGAATTTTTAAGAAAGTAATGTAGAAAGTTTCCACGAATATTAAATCTTTAAACAAAATAAAGTAGAATTTTGCATATCCTTGATAGCTGCGTTTATTATTTCAGAAATTAAAAACCTTTCTAACAGATTTTAATCTTTTAATACATATTAAATAGTTTTAATTTTTTATCATCTCCCACGTGAAATAAAAAAAACATTTTGTAAGGTGAAAAATGATAGACAAATAAATACCTAAAGAATGAAATCTTTAAACTAAAAAAATATTTATTTTGATGAATAAATGTAGAATGTAAAATTATTTATTTAAATATGATATTAAAACTTTTCTTCCTAGTATAAAAATGAATTTTAACAATCGTTTTTGAATTTGCTTTATATTGGATATTCTATTAAAAAGTTATTTTATTTTTGTACTAAGTTTTTACGAATTAAAATTCAATCTAAGTTACTTATATTAATTTATACTTTTTATAATTTATATCAATTATTAATACCAACTTTAAAATACACAGAATTCTTGCCTAATGTTTCAATTTTTAAAATTTAATCAGGAGATTATTATTAGAAAAATTCTGTTTGGAACTAAAGGCCTTTTTCATACACTATTTTAATTCCTATAAATATACTTATAAACATACTTATTTTTTATGTATATAACTTTTTTTTCAAAACATGTGAAGACAATGTTTATTTTTACTAATCTTTTTTTGATAAAATTTTAAGTATAAGAAAAAAATAATAATAAAGCGAGCATTTTCGTATAGATTTTCACAAGTACTTTTCAAGTTACAAATAAGGATAAAGCCATATATATAAATATAAGAATATCTTTAAGCAGTCTGTAATTTTTATCCAAACCTATATTTACTCTTAGAAAAAATAAGAACTTTCTATTAAATTTCATAGTTTTAAAAAGTGAATAATTTTTATTAACTATTTTTATGAGAAGATTAATTTAATATACAAAATAATAACTTCCACTCATACATAAATATGTTTATTTATTTTTCTTAAATATTTTAATGTCAAAGGTAGTATTTGAAGATTAATTTCTATTTCTTTTGTTGATAAACTTTCATAATATCACATTGATCAAAACACAAATAAATAAATAAATAAAATGAATTGTCTCATATAATTAAAGATTTTTTCTTTATTTTTTTGCTTGATAAAATATTTAATAGGTAAAGACAAAAATAATTTAAATATTTGGGATTTTGTTTTGCTTCAATTTTGCTTTCTATTTTATTTAAAAAAATTAAATTTTTATTTGTATATCAGAAAAATATACGAAGATGGTACATACTTTTATTTATCCATATTTCTTTTTCACTTCCTATTTAAACACATTTTCTATAACAACATATATGATAAATACAGCAAAAAAATATTTAGAAACTACATCTTATTTAAAAATATTTATTTTTTATGAATATATCAGAACATAATTCAATAATGGTAAATACTTCTATATATTTATGGTTTATCTTTCTTTATTTAAATACGTTGTCAATAACAACATATTTGATAAATACAAAATATATATATAAGGAATGACTCTTAATTCTTCATATTGTTATGTTTAAAAAAGATACAAATAACTCTGAATTTTCAATAAAAATAATCGAATGCATAAAATTAATTTAAATTTTCTAAATGAACCTGGAGCTCGGAAATTTAAACTTTTCCTTCATAATCATTTACCACGAACCATTTCATTTCACAATACTAACCGTAACGACGAAAACGCTCTACTAAAACATCAAGTTAAAATGAGAAATTTTCAAATGCATGTTGTTGGAAATGATCGATAAATCAAACTAATTTTCCTACAAACACAACCACTCCCAATATTACTACAAGGTGTTACTTAAATATCTATTAGCCTGCCAGCGGCGAAGTCCCCATAATGGAGCAGAAATTCAGAGGCCACAGGTCAGCTGCTGTCGGCGAGTCCAGCTGACATGCAATTAAAATGGCCACCGCTGACTATGAATATTCCATTTCTCATGCTGGCCAATCTGCTACGCTCAAACGAGGTTTGTTTAAATGGGACTAATACCTGCTGCACACCTACAGGAAGCAATCAAATGCCAATCTTTGGGATTGTGATTGGAAGACGTGGGGGGCTGCGATATGAATTAAAAGTGAAATTGAAATATATCACCCTGGTTAGCAGTGTGTCGCTGCGCCGGTGTTTGAGTACGGACTGCATCGTCCATTGCTGCGAGGCGAAACACACCGCGATAGGAATCTGTTCTGGAGATTGGATATGAGTTAATGCATAGGTAACTACGATGACTGTGTGCAAAGGGAATTGGTCGGGGAATTGTGTCTTTCTGGGGTTGAGCTCTAAATAGGCTCGCTAATATTAGATGGCGTGCTTTTAGGGAATTGATTCCCCAGGGAAAATTGTATTAGGAAGGAAAAATAACATTTCATTTGTTTTAGCAAGAAATATGTCAGTAGTATTGCTAGGAATTGTCGTGTACTTTAGATTATGTATATATTCAAAATATAATTAGACAGTAGTTTATTAGATTGTAAATTATAGTAAGTGTATAACTTATAATGCAATTCAATAAATAATGTAACTCAATAATCAATATATTATAGCATTATTTACTGGGTTACATTAAGTTTTTGTTTTCATAGATTTCATAGATTTTCGATAAGGATAATTTATTTTATGTGAAATGATTATAAAAATACATATATTAGACAGAAAATCCATGTATAATTAGTATAAGAAAGAGATTAGAAGCAAGTAAAGCTAGCACAGAATTATAAGTTTTCATGAATAATCCATTTTCGTCTAGTTATTAAAATAGCATTTATCGAAAATGTTTTTTAAGTTAAATTTTTTTCTTAACATTAAAATTGGGAATACTTGGATGATGAAACCATGTATGATAAATTAAAAAAGTACAAATTAGTCTTCAGTAAAAATTGTTGGAAATTTGTCATTCCTGTATTGCTACTTACTTCATTTAGTTTATAAAAATATGACATATAAAAGTGTTTTTTTAAGTTAATTTTTTTCTTAACATTATAATATTTATTGTTGGCAATACTTTTGTGAATTGCATGACGTCTCGTGTATGATTAAATAAAAATTGTACAAAATATTCAGTTGGTCAAACCGTTGAAGATTTATTTGTCATCTCTTGCAGATTCTTGCTTCATTTAGTTTCTGGAAATATGATATATATAAAAGATTTTTTTAAAGTTAAATGATTTTTTTACATGATAATATTTTATCTTTGGAAATACTTTTATAATATGCATGATGCACCATGTATGATAAATTAAAATTGTATAAAATGTTCTGCAAATAAAACTGCTCGTTTCTGGTAGATTGTTATTTTATTTAGTTTATGGAAACATGATTTATTAAAAATGCATGATAAAAAAATTGGATAAAAAATTCTTCATCGATATTGTTGGAGATGTATTTGTCAGTTATGACATATTGTCACTTTTTGTAAATATCTCGCTAAATATTCACTAATGGGTTAAAAATTATATTCATAATTAAAAATTAATTGAATTGAAATATCATTTTTCCTTATTAACGAAGAAGCTTATTATTGTCAAAAACACTATTTAATTTTTTCTAAACATCAATATAAAATAGAAAATTTAATTTTTTGTGATATCAAATTTATTTCTAAACAAATTTTTAATTTGTAAAAACTTTTTTAAGAATTTAAAATAAATTTATAACAGTATTTTTCATTGATTAAGTCACTGTGTCTTTCCGTAGGCAAGCTGTAGTTATATTAGACAAAAATTTTGAATGAAATTTGCCTATATATAAATAAAAAAAAAATAAAAAAAATTATGTTTAACATACACATGCTATATACAACATTTTACATCATATGATATATTTTTTAAAAAATCTAATTTAATTAATTTGTATGTCATATTTGAGTTAAATAAATTAATTACTCGAAAAAAGTAGCATGTAGAACTAAAATTAATTCTAAAATTAATTCTGAAGAAAAAAAGACGCAAAAAATTCATATTTTCATATAATTACAGCTTTGCTCTAAAATTCCATATAATTGCAAACATATAACTGTGAATCGTTATGTTAATAAGATCACTTAATTTTTTAAATAAATTTTCGCAAATATAAAATAATATTTCTCCATTCGAAAAAAATATACTTCTGTGTCCTTTTAGGGGTTTTATTCTATCTGATTTCCATTTTGCACTTTATGAAAGGGTAATTTAACAAATTGTTTATAAAATAATTTATGTTGAAAACTGTGGGCATTATCTTAATACATATAAATATGTAAAATTTAATACTTTACTAAGACTATAAAAAATTTACTATAGTAAACAAAATTCATGATAACCACATTTTATCCAACAGCTTTATTGCAGTTTTAATGTATTTAAAATGCTTACCTTTCTATCTCTTTTAAAGTAATCTTAATGATCAATTCTTTCATTAAATATACGATATAAATTCAATGCTAGGGATATTTAATCATTTTAAAATAGAGGCAGAGTCATAATATATAATTATTGACTTAAAGTAAAATGATTTTATTAATATTATTATATTATTTGAAAAATATCATACTCAAAGAAGCAACGAATAATTGCTTTTTATTGCCTTTTTTCAGCGAAAAATATTTAAAATTTTGTTTACTTTAAAACATCCAAAAATGTAGTAAATTCTAGATTTAGAAGAATACCATTTTTTTTGGGGGGGGGATAACGTTTAAGCTTAATGCTAGTTTATGATTTTCGATGGAAAAAATTTTCTTGAATCATTTTTTCAATTCTAACAAATTTTTTCCGAAGTATTCAATAATATTTTTTGCTTATTCAAAACATAAAAATATGATTTCATAAATGCATTTATTTTTTTCCTTAAAAAATATCAAATATTGTAACCTGAATCCAAATTTAATTTATGTTATAAATAAATAGAAGTCATAAAAATCATTTTTTTTGTGAACATAGTTGTTTTTCCACGGAATATTCTCTCTTAATAAATTGAAAAGCTGTAATTTCATGAAAATTTTGCGAGGTGAATCCAAAAATCAATCACAACTGTTATTTTTGTATATTCATTTTTTAACCTTTATACGTTATATATTTCGCTAATTATTTTTGATGTTTTTCAAAAAATTTATACATTTAAAAATAAATTAAATATTTTTGTGATATAGAATCCTAATGTTGATTCTGATATTTTTCGGCAGTTATGTCGACATAAAAGCTGAAAATTTGATATAATCTGGTAAAATGATTTAGATTAATACGTTAAGAATTTGTCGAATGTTTTTTGTAGTTTTGACAATAAATTAAAATATATATATATTAACTACTTGTGTAATATATTAACTACTTATGTAAAAATACATTCTTATTATTTTTCGTCATCTATAGGAGTAAACCGTAAGAAAATTATAATTAAAATCATTCTAATTACTTAGTATTATTTTATTATTCTTTTCACTATACAAACCCAATATTATAAATAATTTTCCTTAACTTCCCATCTAACTTCTATTAAACTTATATTTTTGAGATCTCAACATATGATAGAAAATATTATAATTATACATTTGGAACAATAATAATACAAGATTATTAAATTATTAACTATATTTAGAATTATGTTGGTGTATAATAAATTATTTTCTTTTTTAAACCGAATGGATCAGAAAAGGAAATTTTCTCTTTTATTTTCTAATTTAATTCTCCTTTTATGATTTAATTAACGTTGCACAGTATAGAAGCTCTGTAAAAATAAATAAGTGGTTCTCACAGTCCGAATGAAGGGATGAAAATTTGTCAAGCTAAGCAAATTATTTTAAAAGATATCTGGAATTACCTTGAATAAATTGATTCGTCTAAAGAAATCAGAAATCCCTATCATCTTGTGCTTAAATGATGCTTCTAGGTACGGAATAAAGCGTATGCAATAAATTTAGACATTTATAACTCGCACGCACACACGCACACGCACGCACGCACGCAGCGCAAGCGCGCGCGCACACACACACACACACAATTCTTTTTGAACTATTTAATTTTGTAGCGACGAGTACAAAACAGAAGGGCACAACATGAAATGAAGAAAAGTTAATGAAACTTTTAAACTTGTGAATATATACTGTGATTTTTGACAGGTGTAAATTGCAAGTAAGATAATCATACGTATCTTTTAAAGTAATTCGCATCGATGAACAACATTTTATTCCTTTACTCGGACTGTAGGAACCTGTTGGCTTTTATTCGATTCAACAATTTTATCAAGAGTCTATATAATTAACTAAATATAAAATGTTGAATTAGATCAGGAAATTAGAGAATATTTTAGAATAAATCTACTATTGGCTAAATTAGGATAAAACTATGAAAAGTGATTCGGAATTTATATATATTATATTTATGTACACTGTTAAGTATTTAAAGAGTTATACATAATAATATGAATGCAAATTCCAAAGACTAATACAATTAGCTTCCTGAGCAGCTCAAGCTTTCCTTTTCGCCTTTTCACAACGCTAGAAATCCCTCCCTAATGCGGCGAATGTGGTCAATTTAACAGCTAGGCAATTCCCGACTTTCAATCTTCCACCTCACCTCAGGTTTATCATCACGACTCTTTTCTTGCCGCCGCTGAAGTGAGAAAAGGCGACGCACAATAAGTTTTCTTAAGACCACATTTCAAATGACTCCCCTCGCAGGTTGAAAAGATCGCGGCTTAAAACCTCCGCGTATTCTGCGGCACCATTAATCGTAAGAAACGGGCCACGGAAAACTTCATTGAAACGTGTCACGATCATCCGCGCTGGATCGTTAATAACAGAGCGCATTAAGATCTCTTTTAGGAGCACTTCTGCCTTTTGTATCTGTGTTTCTGATGTTGAGGTAAGCTCTGTTTTAAAGGCGAAATTTTAAGGACATTTGTTTCGTGGTTTTCTCGTCACTTTCTAGAAAGTTAATTATTTAGGATTTCCTGCTTACTTAAGTTTCCGACTTCGGTGCTTGAGTTTTAAGAAGTGATTAGGGTTTGATGCTTAATTTTTACTTAACTGTGATCAATTTTATTAAGCATTAAATATGTTAATAAAGCATATTTTGAATCAGGATACTACCTGAAATTAATTACGAAAAGCATTTTAAATAAATAAAGGCATAAAATCCTTAATATTTCTTTGATTTCTAATTTTACTTAACAATTAAACAAAAGTCGGGAAACACTAATTGTCTAATAAGAAAAACAATTAATGATCATGTTTTAAATAAATATTGTAATGCCGACTGGAAATAGATGTGATTATGAATAATATTTTTCATCGATATTTGGAACATTTTAACCTTTCTAATTTAAAGTCGTTCTTCTTTTTTTATGATTTTTTTAATAATCATTTTTAAAATCAATTAATTTAGTTAAATTCCTCACTAAATTTGCTTAAGTTTAGATAATAAATTTTGACTGATATAAGGAATTTTGTAGGTTATTGTCGTTAATTTGAGTGAATTTTGATATTTATCAAGACAAAAAAAATTTTTTGTATTTTATTTGGATTTAATAACAAAGAACTTACTTCCAATTTTCTTTTGATAGAAAATAGCAAATATTCATACTTATATAGCAACTAGTAAATGCAAAGATTAGTTGTGAATTTTCAAGCTGATAATTTTGAATGCTGTCATTACGAATCCTATAAACAACGTCCTATTTGTTTAAAAAGAGCAGTAAATCTAGCATCAACAGCAAATATTAACATTTAAATGAATTGAACAACTTCATTTTTCCAATGTTTATCTAACATATTTTATTCTGACAATTCTTTTGTAAGCTAAATAGCTATTTAGAGAGATTTGAATATAAAATTATAATTACATGGATTTTTATCATTTTACTAATATCAATCCTTATATTGACAGCATAGTTAAATAATATAAGTGACATTAATTATCTTTTTAATATGTGCTTTTGCCGAAACATATGATATTCATCATTTTACACAATTCCAAACTTCAATTTCCAAATCTGAAAAATAAAATAATGCATGTAAATTATACAGTTTGAAGTTGAACTCAACCTAAAAAGAATGACAAATTTTCGAATCTATTTACTTAGACATAAGACACAGGCTAAGCTCCCCATGTACATAAAGTAATTTTTCATCGTCGTTTTAAATAAAGAAAATTAAAACTGAAAAGTGAAATTGATATCTCAAAAGGAATTGAATGAATATAAGATTTAGGTAAACAAACACTTATTTTCTGCACTGGATTGCCGTTCACGAAAATTCGTTCCCATCAGCAAGGGAAATTAGGATTTGATTAACATATCAAAGGAATTTATCATCCTGAGCTTGAGAACTCAAAAGGATGTCTTATTAAAATAAAGCTCTCTTCTTTTACTTGGAGTTGAAAATCGATTTGCAAATCTAATGCCAAAGGTTTAGATAATAAATATCAGCTCACAAAAAAAGGGAATTATTTGTTGTAGTGATATATGCTCAAGAGTAACCAGACTTTGTTGCCTTTTATAGAACTATTCCAATTTTGTCTTACATTTAACACATGGGTAAAACTATGAACCCGTATCTATGTTTGAATTTGAATTATTCACAGTTTCATTTTCTTAGTTTGCTCATGGTATGTGATTTGTAATCTCACTGGGAACACTTAAGAGAAATAATTGATGTTTAAAGAAAGATAATTTATTTGCAAAAATTGACAAAATATTGTTTAAATGAATTGACCTAAAGGAAGGATGATTTAAGATTTTATTTTTGTTTTCTAAAGCACCATTGAAGTAAATAAAATTTATTTTTTTAAAAATAATTTTTTTTTTATTTTTTAAAAATAAATAAAAATAATTTTTTTTAAAAATAAATTATCAATCTTTGTTTTTAAATAGATAAAAAATGAGATAAAAGTAATAAAGCGTATTTTTATTTAACCCTTTCACGACGGGCCTGTCATATATGCAACACCAGTGAAAGTTTCCCACAGCCGGGCGTACCACCTGTACATTTCTGGAAATTGAACTCATGAGACAGTAATGAATATGTGCTTTTCAAACTGGAATAATTTTTATTCTCCACTAGATGGTTCCCTGTGTCTATTACTTTTTAAATAGACACATCGTTTCAAAATTCAATCCTTCAGTTCATAATCAACGTCATTTTTGTAATTTGTGTGGGTAAGTGTATTGTAAATAAACAGAGCTGTACTGTGCAACTCTTTATTTGATAAAATACTTCTTCTTCCTCTTCTTTTTTTTATTTCTGCTTTTACTGTTTAACTGAAGTCTTTTCGTGTTTTACCGTCGAGTTTGGTTTATTTTGCGCAGATTTTTGGTACATTTCGTGCAGAACTTGGATACATTTAGCGCCCTTCTCTTTATATTACAAAATAGATTGGTTTCGATTTATTTTGTCAAAAGAACCAACAACGACAAGAGCAATTTATCAGTGGAAGAAGGTCCCCATGGTTATGAATGAACTAATAATCTAAAAAGGCAGAAAAATTAAGACGTTATGACTTAAACTTTATTTTTATGGGGTTTTTTAAAAGTTAGGCTTAGTGACGTTAAACCCCCGTCCTATGGGATGATTATTTTCGCGTTCGCTCCGTCCAATGTGTGCTTCTAGGATAGAGGCCCATCTGTCCTAGATAGAGGTTAAAAGGCTGGAAATTTTATTGGGAAATAAAACTTTCAAGTTTAAAAATTGCGTTGATTTGGAAAAATTAGCATTTTTCTCTCAGAAGAGAATCTGGCATTTACATATGAATATCCTATCATGTAAGCATTGAGGGTAATGAATGTGCTGAAGTTTTCCACAAAACGGGACGAATTCTGTTCCCACCATCATACTTGCAGGAACGAATTTTGTGGCCAGATGCAGACTAGAAATCAATCCTCTTATAATTTTACTTTTATAATCAAGTACTTTGATTTTCATAGAAATGTAACAACTACATTGGCTATATTAAGGACGCATCACTATAAGGGTATGAAGATCCTTCCTGATAGGACAAAAACCTATACTTACTGCTGCTCACACGGATACACATCTTCGATTGGATATCTCTTACTGAATATATCTTGAAGCTTGCATAGTTACTGCGAATGAATACACTGCGGGAGATCCTTAATTATCCTGAAGCACAAACTCAGCTCACACAGAGACACGTCTTCGAGTTGTTATATCTTACAGCCAATGTCTTAAAGCTTGGATGATTACTGCAGGTGGATACATTCCAGGATATATCTGGATAATTCCTTTACTAGCCTATAGTACAAACTCAGATGAAAACAGGACACATCTTTGAGTCCCTCTCTTAACGCATATATCTTAAAGCTTGGATAATTACCGCTGATGGATAAACTTCGGGAGATCCTTCTCTGCCCCCAAGCACAAAGTCACCTCACACTGAGACACATCTTCGAGTGCCTGTTCTTACCGCATATATCTTAAAGATTGGATAGTTACAGCTGATGAATACACTTCGGGAGTTCATTTACATTCCTGAAGCACGAAATTTGTTAACAGTGGCTGTCCGGACATTTGGAATTGTCTGGTATTTTTTCCTCACTTCACATTTCCATAGATAATCCAACAACTAAAGAATCTGGGTTAAAACGGAAGTTGATTTAATTTTTTTGTTTAATGTATAATTATATCACAATTAAGTTCTTTCAAGTAAACAATTAGGAGTTACTATTTAATTATAGTTTTAAATTCCTTGTAGTGTAGAATTGCAAACCTGTAATTTGGAATAAATTTTTGTAAAAGTTTTAATTTAGCTATTACCTTGATAAAATGCATTTGATGTATAAAAATCATTACTTAAATATGGGGAAAAACCTATCTAACTTCTTTATATTTTATATATAATAAATCCTCTTTCAGGTTGTAACAACAAAAAGATCTTTTTAACCAAAAGCATTTCTTTTTCTTTTCTATAACCGTCCGAGGCAGCGAAGTTTTGCTTTTTCAAAATGCCGAGCTAAGTGTGAAAAGTCATCATTGCCCGTCCAATGACATTTCTCCTACTTTAACTGACACCACCCGAAACAAAATGCATCGACCCATTGAGTTTAACCTCAGGACAAGGACACCTGTCCGGCGGGAATGGCACGGGTCTTGAAAAATGCCGGCGGCTGTCGTGGATCGCGGAACGGTCTCAGGGGGAAAATATCTCGGAAATCGTTTACAAGGGGTATGTTGGAACTTATCGCAAATCGTGAACATCACAGACAACCCCCTCCTCTGAATCTTTTTGTTGGAGGCTTATATTCTTTTTCACGACATTTTATTTCTCGCGCGATTGCACGCGAGTTACGAATGACGCAAGTCACGGCGATCGCACGTGGTAGTTTTTCAAGGCAAAAGAACACGATTTTCCAATTTGAATCGGCTCTGAATAATAAAGTGAGATGCTTTGATTTATATTGCTGTTGCCATATGTTATCTGTCGTGGAAAGTAGATTTACACTGATTGGAAATAAAAAGATGTTTTTCTATTATGGAAATGTATGTATTTTTTTTTCATAAAAAAGGAAGTCTCTCATTATTAAACTTTGATAGCTTATATGAAAATTAAAATTTTATCTAACATAACTATTTGAGAAATTCTGCCATGATTACTGATTACACTGATTAAAGTGAAATTCGGAATTTAAAATCAAACTTTAGCTAAGTTAATCAAAAGGAAATTCATTTAATATCATTTACAATTTTTGAAAAAAAATCTTAACTATTCATTTTTTATTCATTAAAAGAAGTAAGTATTATAAACTTTCCAATAAATTTTGTTCGAGAGAGGAAAGGGGTTCAAACCTCAATTCCAGAGATATTGAAAACTGAAATATTCAGAACATTTGTCTATTACATTTTCTTTTACGAATTGTAATTCTTCAGAATGGAAGAAATAAAAACGTTTTATGTCTTCTCCATAGTAATTAAATTAAGGTTCAAATTAAAAAAATAAAGTCTTGTATCAAATAAAAAATTAAAGATTTTTATAGATCACATCTTTATTCCTTCACTTTTTTTCTTTTCAATAATTATCAAAATGCTCTTCTTCAAAAAATATTTTAAACATTTTGCAAAACAATGAATAAGAATATGTTCAGGGATTATTAGTTATTTGAGAAGGGAAATTTACCGAAATATAATTATATAATAATTTATTTTGGGTTCGTGATATTTCAAGTGACGTTGCAAATCATGCCATTATTTGGTTACTTTTATGATAGGACTTTTAATTTGAAATTAATTAAATAAGTTTTCTCATATCACACCGATGAATTTCGGAAAAAAAAATATTAAATTTATATTTGTTTAGTACTTTTTTATATAACATATGGTATTTTTGGCACTTTCATTAACAAATATTAAATAATTAGTTTTTTGCAATGATTCATTTCCTTCTTCATATAGTTAAACTTTGTTAATAATTTCCTTAGCAAATAGGAGTAAATTAAATTAAAGAAATATATTGAACGTTGTGCAAGTTGAAATAAAAAGGTTTAAATGTAAAACAGTTTTACTAAAAAATGCTTTAATGCGGTAACTCATTCAATAAATTAGCAATTTATTCGACTGGAACTGTTAAATAACTTCCTTTATTTTCTAAATATATTTCCTCATAGGATATTACTAAAAGAAAGCAATTAAATTTATTTTGCAAAATCATCTTGTGAAAAAACTCTTCTAACTTTTGTAAAAATGAGTGCGAAAAAAAATGTGATTTAAGAATTTAAAGATGTTCTTACTGGTATTCTTCCATTATTGTAAAGATGAAGATATAAATTAGTAACTAAAGTAAGCACAGAATCGTAACACATTTAGAGATTGTTTAAGTTCAAAAGTGCAAATGGAAAAACAATATTAAAAGTGTACAACAATATCCGAATGTTAATGAGAAAAAAAAATTGGCCAAAATTAATTTTTGTGTCTTTAAGGATAATTAAAAGGAAGGGTTTATACCAAAAATATTATTTACTTTTACATGAAATAAGCGAAATTAATTTTAGTTCTAGTTTAGGAGTGAAAGAGTAAAAGATAAACTGAAGAAAATATCGACGGATAACAGTTGCCTTTCTGCTATGTTTTTCCCACCGTGAATTTTACAAAATATTTTTTACTTTGAAATCCTCAAGAAATAAAAGTTTAAAGCTTATTCTGTAGTTCAGATAATATTTTAAATATTCAAGATTATTTTATATATCTTATGGTCTTTAAGTGTTTTTAATACCTTCTACGCTAAAATTATTAAGTGTAATTTCAATGATATCATTTAACAAGCGTCTTTTCCCAAACAAATATCCAGTTTTGAAACTTACCCCATTTTTCCTCAAAAATCGGAAAGTGTTATATCTCCACACTTTCTTCGAAATATGTAATTCTCTCAATTTCCATTCAACCCGGATAAAAGAAAGCTTCTTTTCAGCTTTTGGGGTGAGATACAAAAGCATTCATATATAGAAAATAACAGGTATCCCTAGGAAGGTGCCTATGGAAAAGTGGATTTTTGAAAGCAGAGATATGTCTTAAGCTAGCGAATCCATTAAACGCTTGAGGAAACCTCTTACTTACAACTCAAATACCTCTCCTTACACCTGGCTTTCTAGCGGGCAAAAGTTTTCATTTTTTTCCCTTCAAATATATATTTTGGATCTAACTTTGAATTCTTTTTATGTTTCCTAAAGTAGAGGAGCTCGATCTGTGTGGGAAAAGAAGTGTGGTTTCTCAGAATTTTTGAAGAAGCTTAGCTAAATCTTTATTTTAGTGCATAGTTCGATTGAAATGTAGTATAAATAGAAAGAATGAAACATGGAAAACTCATAAAATGAAATCCTTATTTTCATAAAATTTTTATCTATCTATTCATAATTTCCAATAATAAATTGATGAGTTTTCCATTCTATTTACTTAAAAGTTCTCTAATTCAATTCTTAATTCGAATATAATGCTACGTCATTACAGATATTTAAAATTCTCCTCATTCAAGCTAAAGTAGATTATGTCAATATAAGTTTCTTTGTTCTTATTGTTATTAAGTAATAATAATTTGGAAATCAATTATTATTACAGTGTTTTGGGATTTGGTCTTATAGAGCTTTATCATTTTTAGCATGCAACTGAAATTGCAAATTACGATGGGAAAAATGATCATAAAACTTCAATTATTATAAAATGTGACCAGAAAAATACTTTTTGAGACAAAAAAAAAGAAATATTTAGTTCCTGAACTTATAGCTAGAATGTAATGAAACAAACATCAAGTACATGTGTTATAGTGAAAGATCTATATCTTACAAATGTTGGCATTAGTCCCTGAATGTCGGATTTCTTGTAGTAACCATTCATCACTCAGCGGATGCTAGTGTCAATAATTACTGGAAAACCCCGATATTATCTTATTTTTGTCTACTACAATAACATCTATATACAGATCAGACATTTACTTAAGCATCTTGATGCACATTAATTCTTCATAATATTTATTTAGTAACCAGCCTATAAACACTACTTCAAATTTTGTTGATTAAATTCTTTTACAAGT
>JAOUZG010045189.1:1454044-1466870 GCA_026289955.1 Argiope argentata | reverse complement strand
ATATCAAAGGTACTTATTCGAGAATTTATAGCTACAAATTAATGAAATAAACTCTACCTGCGTTATAGTAAAAGAGCTGTATCTGACAAATGTTGGCATTATCCAGAGAATTTCAGCATTCCCGTAGTCACCATTCATCATTCGCTAAATGAGAGTATCAATTCTTACCGGACAGTCTCTTAGTTCTGTCTATAATTACATACATATCCGATTTTTACTTAAGTATCTTTATAGACATAAATTCTTCAATCTATGCATTCAGTAACCAACTTATCATTGAAACTTCACATTTTGTTGATTAAATTCTTTTACAAGTAGTTTAATAACAAGATTTCCATTGTAAAAATTTTGAATGTCACTTATACTTTTTCCAGAATTTATAGCTACAAATTGATGAAATAAATTCAAGTACCTGCATTGTAGTGAAAGAACTATATCGGGTAAATATTGACAGTACACAGTGAATTTCAGCATTCATGTAGTCAACATTCATCATTCTCTTATTCTCTTATGAGAATGTCAATTCTTACTGGAGAACTTCGACACTCTCTTATTTATGTCTCTTTCGATAATATTTGCATACAGATCCGACTTTTACTGAACTATCTTGACAGATATAAATTCTTCAATCTATGTATTCAGTAATCAACTTCTCATTGCAACTTCAAATTTTGTTGATTAAATCCTTTTACAAGTAGTTTATATACAAGTTATTTACAAGTAGTTTATATACAAGTTATTTACAAGTGGTTTATATACAAGTTATTTACAAGTAGTTTATATACAAGTAGTTTATATAACAATATATGCGTTGTGAAAGTTTTGAATCTCAAATATACTTAGGAAAGTACCAGTTTCATTACATGAGATTTCAAAATTGATCTATCACTTAAAGAAAAAGTCCATGTGGAGAAAATCCAAAAAAAAAAAAAATTTAACTATTGCTGTTTTTCTAGATTGAGCAATAACTTATCTAATAGGTGAAGATTGTAGCCTCGTTGAAATAACTTGAAGACACAGGTTGTCTTTTCTGAGGTTTATTGGTAACAATAACAAAAGGCACAAGATTAAGCCTTAGTGTAGCAGGCCTAGAGAACTACACATTAAAAGTTACGCGGGAGAGAGCCGAGATCATACTCCCCCTCGTACCAGGGTCAAGTTCGCTTCTAATGGAAAAAAAGAGAATTTACAAACATCAATAGTCAGGTCACGTGATGTTTACGTGATTGGCAGCTGGCTCCGCCCAAGAAGATGACGTGGCTAGCTTTGGTTCTTAACAGTCCACATTATGTAAGATAATTGTTTATAAAATATCGTGTCATTGTCGATAAATTTTTTAAGGAAAATGTGGCAACGCGATGTTTTACATAGAATATCATAGATTGTGAATTTGAAAAAAAAATAAGGTTTTTTTTCTAATAATTTACAGGTTACTTCATTGACTGTTCGAAAGTATATAACAAGATTTTGCACTTACATCGGAGAAAACTACAGCCAATGTATCATTTATTAAAATCATTTAATGGCTATAATAATTTGTCATAAAGATTAATATTAAAATTGAGTAAGAAGTGTAGCGGTGATTTAATATCTTGCGGACTAAAGAAACCCCTTCTTTACCTCTCGGGAACGTTAACATGCCAAGCATTCTTAAATAGGAGATGTTGAATTCCAATAAACATATGTCTGAACTACTAAATTCCCTCCGAAAAAACTTTTAAAGACATTTCTTTTGTTCAAAGGATGTTGTCGAGTACCAAACTGGAAAAATGTGCAAATTAATTTATGAAGGTTTTTGTCTCTTATGTGGTTTTGTCTCATATTGCAGTAGTGACCTTCACTAATAGTGTTGCCCTGCTGAAATTGACGTGTTCGGTGATGGTATTTCTTATCGATATTTTCAAAGAAAATAACGTGTATGGTCAAATGACTGCCATGTCTTCACACTGATGAATTTTGCGCTGTAGTATTGCTCAAACCTGTCCTTTGCTACCTACATCAGTAGTACTCAGATATGCCTTATGGTATGTTTAAAGTAATGGTGTCTTGTTAAGCACACTTAATTCAGCTGTCACAGGCTCTGTGACTGTTTTATGTGTTTTTATGTGGTGTGATGTGTTTATGTTTATGTGGTTGATTCATTTTACTTAAAAAAATCCACGAATTGTACAATTTAAATCAGTTTTTTTATTATTTTCTTTTAATTTTTTTAAAGCAAATTAAAGCTTTAATTTGTTTGTAAAGAGAATCTTACTGTTTCCTGAATTTATTCATGCAAGATTAAACCGTTTAGAGTAGTATAATCTTTTTTAATGAATGTTTTATTATATTACAAGCCAATATCACATTCTATATGAATAGTGATCACAAGCCTTTCTAAAGAGAAAAAATAAATTTTTTGAGATACAAAAGTACATTTATAAGGTAAGATAACTTTATTTTAGAAATTTAAATAAATCTTAAACCAGAGCTATATGTAAACATTTAACGTTTTATCAATTAATATCTAAACTAAAAATCTAATTACTATTTTTACTAAATTATTTTTTCTTCAAATCCAAATGAGATACTATTGATTTCTCTAATAATTTATTAAAAGAAAAATGTCACAAAATTTTAGTAAATAATAAGGAGAAAAAAATCTGCCCATAAATATTTTTTTTCTATTAATAAGAAAATGATACCTGAAGGAAAAGCTGGATGAAATTGGTGATAATTTAAATGGGGATTTGCTGTATTTTAAGTTTTTGTGATTTTTAATGATGAGTAAGAAAGCATAATCAGACCTTTAAACATTCAATTTTAAAAGCTTGTCATTATGAATATTTAATAGGATTATAACTATTCATTATAGTGAAAAGCCCTATTGATTTATAAGAATATAAATAGTAATACTATTTAATAAGATTAATAATATTGAAATATTATTAATTAATAAGCAATATTATTTAATATGATTATTTTGGTACTATTATTCACAAGAAAAGAAAATGCAGTATTTTAATATCTTTTAAAAAAGGGAATTTAATTATTGAGGAAACATAGAATTTTCAATTTCAAACGGATCTCTCCAATGACATGGGGTGTCGGTGAATTTGGACCACCTACTATAGCAGGTAATTCTTGAAGTTTTAGCGTCGTTAATTATATAGTCTGAAAGACAATTCACGTTTCTACAACAACAATGTAGTTTATTGCACTCTGTTCAAAAAAAATGATTCACTATTATGAAAAGTAATGACTATGAGGCAGTACATTTAGTATTTTAATATAAAATATATCACCCAATGTATATTTTATACTAATCCATTATTTAATATGTATCCTTTAAATAATTATTCTCATTCCTTATTCAATTATGTAATAAATTATTATTAATAATAATAATAAGTTATTATTAATAATTATGTAATAAACTATTCAGATGAAATTTTTTTGTTACAGTTGAAAAATTTTTTAGATTGAACTACAAGCAATTGTTACGATGAGACTTTTTAAATCAATGAAACGAGTCTCTTAAACAAGAGAAATAAAACAAAAAAGTACTTATAGAAGTTAGTAATCTTCATAAATTTGAAAACAAATGACTTTAAAATCATCTAAATTTTGAGAAAACGAGGATAAGTAACAAAAACAGAAGAAATTCTTACAATTATTTTCAAATTTAAAGTTTCGGTTTCTAAAAAAGATAATAATATAATTCTTAAAACTTCGAAAAACAGTATGGAAAAAATCCCCTAGTTTTTTCGAAAATAAATAGTGAACTATCCTTTTTATTAATACTCTTTATTGTATATAAAATACAATACCTTGCCTAGCATAATTTGGTAACGAATAAAATATGAATAATTTTTTGTGGCAAATTACACCATTAAGTATGTAAAGATCAATAGAAATATTCTGAATGCAACTAAAACCAATCTTTTGTAATGCAAGTAAGAATTTATGTGATTCTATGTCTTGTTATCCATTGATTTAGAATACTAATATCTACGATTTATAACAGTATGGTATGACAAAGATTTATAATAACTTCTTTTTTGAAAAGCAATAAAATCTTTTATGCACCTAGTAAGTAATTAGGAAATGTCATCATGTCACAAACTCTCCATACTATTAAAAAATCTATACCAAGAATTCAAAGCCTCAATTTGTGAGTAAAGCAATGATAAATTAAGATTAAAGTATTCAAATGTAAGAAATAGTTTTATGAACAATAATTAATAACCAAAATATCTTTTAACTGTCTTTTGCTATGTCATAAAAGTGACAGATTAAAAAAAGCAATGCTTTGTGATATGTTTCGTTACCAACATTAATTGTCATGGAGTGAAAAACAAGTGATTTCAAACCGAGTCAACTATAAAGGGAGTTATACTATCCTGTCATTTTAGATGAATTTCTAGTATCAAATGTCCTTCAGAAATGAGGTATCAAATAAAATCTTTTCACATGATTTAGTGATAGAATAGCAAACCTTACTGTGTTTGGGATATTATATATATATATAATTGAAATTTGAGTTTTAGTCTCAGGTTTTATTTGCTTACTGTGCAAGGGTATTTTCATACCTAACTTGTTAAGTATATTTTATGAACTAAAGAGATCATACATTCATGTAAATCATTAAATGGCTGCCTTTGTTTTCTTTCAAACTTCATATTTTAAAATAAAATATCTATGATCATTAAGCAAAGATTTCTAACAATATATTAATTACTCAGCAAGAACATAAAGTAATCAAGTTGAGCACTATAATAACAACAGCCATATTTTTTTTCTAAAAATTTATAAAAAGATAAAGACAAATAAGTGTAGATCTCTTAAAAATAGTAGCATTAATATAGAACAAATAGAAGCGTTAATATACTTCGAGATATGCTAATTTACTTTTTAACCTGACATTCGTCCATGAGGCAAGTTCTGTTTTAATCCAAAAGGAATTTAACACGTGTCTATTCATACAATGCTGTTGGTACTTACCGTGGGCAAGTTCGCTGATACAACAGCGAGATTAAACTTATATGAGCGTTTCTTATTTTGAAGTAGCGCCAACTATGACCAAGAGTACGACTTATCTTCTCACTGATCACTTTCTCCTGCACGGCTCCTTTTTTCCGGGGGGGGGGGCACATCCACACATTTCACAGATATGACACTGAAGGACAACCATGTCCTAAGTGGATTAGAACTGGGGCCCTCAGGTCACGGTGGAAACTAACCCTATGTCAGGACACCTGCCTAATTATACAATATTTTTGTTAAATCAATATGTTGGATTCTTTTTCAGAGGAACAAATACTTTTATCAAAATTTTTTGCTTAATATAATATCTAAAAAAGTCATTCAGAAAATAGCAAAAAATAAATCATTTTACTGTGCCTTTGATAACATTAATCACATTTTAAGATTCACACATCCGTTATGAAGAAGGTGCAAATCCAAAATTCAATTGTATTACTTAATTCAATTTATTTATATAATTATATTTTCAACATAAAAGTAAACTAAGTACCTATATTTCCAAACAAACAATTTTTAACTGATACATTTTTAACTAAGCTCTCTATGTGCTTAAAATCTGCAGCTCTCTTAAGCAAACCCAACGTTGATATGCTTAAGCAGAAATCATTTTGCACTGTCACATTTCGCCCATTTATTATTTGAGATCAACACATTTCAATTGTGAAGTCAATCACTCCATCATTTAACCCGTTCTACATCATGCGTCAGCCCAACTCTGAACGAATAAACGTGCCCGGTGATATATTTCATCTTCGAACAATTTTTAGTGATGTCTATGTGCGGTAGGATGAAACTCATCTACTAAAGCGGTGTCAGACGCCGAAGTTACGCTTCCTGTTGATTCCCTTTCCAGGGTTCGTCCTCTGCTACCGGAACTGAAAAGATGATCGGGGTTGGGGGTGGTTAATGACATTTTGAGTAAGGGGAGGGAATCGCACTAATGACTTCAATAAATAAAAAAGGTAATATAAAAAATATATATGCCAATTCCTACTTAGATCAATAAATAATATTTTATTACTTTACTTTAGTTACTTTTTATTTAATAACAATTAATATAAATAATTTATCCAAAAAAGATTTCATTTCCAAAGAATTGAACTCGTATTCCTCACCTTCTTGTGATAAGTACTGAAATCCTTGCATTTTACCGATTGAGCTACTACCTGTTGATTTCAGTTTTCATTACAAACTGCTAAAACTCTATTTAAATTATTAAACATTTATTGAATTTAATGAAAAATTTAACATTTGAAAAAATTATATTAACATCAAAATCCATTACAAATTTAAAAGATATATTTGAACTTGAGCGGATGAATAAAAAGTATTTTTCAACGATCAAAAATTTGAACAATATATATACAGGGAGAGTGCGAACTAATAGTAGGAATTGAAAAAAAAATTAAGATTGGATGGAAAGAAATATTAAAATCAAACGAATAACTGAATTGAATGGAATTGAAGAATGGTGTGAAACACTAAAATGGCTGAATTCATTGTCTCGAGCTGTTTTTTGAAGAATTTTGCAGAAACTATTGAACAGTTTAAAAAAAAACTTCGTATCTGACTAATTTTAAGTTAAATAATTTTTTTTCTTTAGTTAATATCAGATATAACTTGCCTAGAAGAATAAAATAATCTTAACTTAAAAATATTTCAAAATCATGTACGGAAAGCATGGTATAATATTTGTTTGATTTTTGTCAGATTTTTAATGATTATTCTTAATTGATTCCTTTGAGAAAAAATTGGATAAACAGAGAAGAAATAGATTAGATAACACAAACAAAAGGATTTAAAAATACTTTGTATTTTATTTTGTTGAAGTAATTGAATTCAAAAGTATTTCACATTTTTTTCATTGAATCATTGCACAATAAACGAAGCCGTGATTTATTTACAAAATTATTTGTCTTTAACCATAAATTTGTTTTCATAACATTATGTAATTTACATTGTAACTATATTATGTAATTTATATGATTTTCTGGCTAAATCCAGTCAAAGTAAAATAGATATCCAGTTTTAAGATTCACACACGCAGATATTATAGATTATCATATAGTCTGAAGAACATATTTTTACGTTTGCAAAGCGTTCAATATATAAGAGAGTCAAACGAGAGACGAGAGTCAAAATGTCTCCGCGTTGTTCATTAAATCTGTTTATCTGTCTGGTATTTTGTCCTTGAATATAGTCATTACTTCAGTATCTTGAAGTAGTACTTAAGTAGTATGATGGCAGACGTCCAAGTTTGAACACGTGAATATAACTGAGTTATTCTTTTCCAATGTTTTGGTCGCTATTTATAGTATCATTGACATCACGTCTCTGAAACTGTGATTGAAAAAAAATATATAATCCACTAGTTGATTTATACATGTTTCGCATGTCAAGCAGTATTGTATTTCTTATTTTTTTAAAAAATTAAATCCAAGCAGTTATTAGCGGTAGTGCTATCTCTTACCTTGTAAATGAAAGAAGTACTCACCAGAAGATTATTTAGGTTTTTTTAATGATATTTTTCCACCATTTAACATTATAAAATTAGCATTTTTGATATGTTTGGTAATTGAATGATTACTACAATATATTGGGTCTCCAAAATAGATCCCAATGCTGCTTATAACAGGTAAAAAGAAAAATTACAATGGAATAATTTTAATTCCATTCCTCAGAACACGTAAGGAAATTCTTCTCCAGTTACGGGTTGGAATGTTTTTTTTTCTCCTGGAATCATCTTAAAAGTGCATTTCAATGAAAATAATACTTATTAATTAAATATGAACTATAAATTTTCTAAATAGCCGGTTTTTATTCGGTTTTTAAGACAAAAGAATGATGTAATTTTTTTAAAAAAAAGGTTTAAATATATTTAAAAACTTTATATATAATATAGATGAAATTATTAAGAGAATGAAGTTACAAATAATAAATATAACTTTCTAGAAATTTCTAATCTGTATATTGTTATTAAATTATTCAGTGTTATAAAAAGCCAGCCGAAATGAGCCGTTCTTATATTTTCTAGAATACGAGCATTTCATCACTTAGTGTTATGGAGCCCGATGATGGCTTTACAAATGATAATGAGAAGTGAACGTATTATAATTATGCTGTATAACTAATAAAAGTAAACTAAGGAATTGCTATGTTTCTAAAATGATGAAACAATGCTCCTATAAAATGCTGTTTAATTGGGTATGAGAAAGGACATGAATTCACCCCGCTGCCAACGGTATGTATCGCGTTCGGAGATCAAATTTAGTTTTGGCGGGTCATGATCCAAACAATTACGGAAAGGAGAAACCCTACAATGGGAGCTCGCCAAGTTGGCGTGTTGGTAACAAAGAACTAAACACTTTGCTTTCATAAATCAAATCCTATAATATTTTACATTGTTATGTTTGACACGATTTTTCAATTTATTTAAGCATGTTTTTTATCATTTTGATAGTTGCATTTATGCAAACGCTTTATCGTACTTAAAAATAAGATCGTGTATAAGATTTGACGTTTGCAAATTTGTAAAAAAAATGTATTGATGTATTTATATGAGTAGATTTTAATATTTTTTTTAGATATCAGAAATTCAAATTAATGTGATAGATTCCAGAATTATTTCAAAAACAATATGATTTCTCTGCATTTTGTGGTGAATATTATATCTACAATAAATGATTTTTTTCTACAGCAAAAAGCTACACAATAATCTTTTCGATAATATTATGCTATAAAATAGTTACACAATTATTTCAATAATAGTGTGTTCATTATACACTTAAAAGGTATTAGAGCTGCTTTTGGGCCGATGTGAATGCTCTTTTCCAGTAGATTTCATAAAGTAGTGTTCCTACTGTTGCTCAGCCTCTTAAATATTTGAAAAACGATGCGTCAACTGCTTAATTTTTCAAAAAACATTCAAGCCACCTATCGGAAATTTAATTTCGGGCCATTCCTTTCCTCCCGTCATCGTTGTCTGGGAGTCAATCTCTTTGAAACAACTCTCCATTCTTCTTCGCTGCTGATGAAATTCTCAATCTCCCGACAATTTTCTCCACTTTTAAGATTAGGCGTCGGGAAGAGCAGAACTCATTCGCCGTAAGTTATGCCACTCTCTGATCGCCGAGCGTGTTCTCCGGTCCCGGGAATCAATACGGGGATCGGCGGGGCGTGATGCTTAATGACATTTTCACAATATCTTCCTCAACAAGGCATCGTTTGTCAAGGGAGAGGCGACAGAGATGTCACGGGCAAAAGTACCGCACGCGGTTTCCATAATTGAAGGCAAAGAGCGCGAAAAAGTTGCCGTGTATTAATGGGGTTGAGGGGGGTGCCAGGGTCGGAAGAAAGAAATATGTTCCAACTTCTTTTTTTTTCTCTCCATTTTTGCTAGAGTCTTTTTGCTCCTTTGTTATCTTTTGCCATTCCGCTTGTTTTTAATGTCAAGCGTAAATGACGTTATAATAGTTCGATGAAAGGTTCGGGGATGAAGAAGTATTTTTCGGGTATTTTTTTGTTGTTGCTGTGGAGTGTTTGAGGGGAAATAATTACTTCGTTTTAAAATTTACGAGTTGAATGGTTTTTTGAATATTGGATAGTTTTTATTTTTTATCCTTTCTTTTTGGATAATATTATTAGCTACATGGCGTAGAGAAGCATTTATTTTTCATTTCAGAAGCAAACAACTAAAATTGGATTCTGTTTGTAGAATATCTATAAATCTGCTATTTTTTTCAACAAATTCTACAAACGAAATAAACGTATAAGAACCTAGAATTCTTCATTTACAAACAATCTGCTATTTTTCGTTTACAAACAATCTGCTATTCTGCATTTACAAACAATCTGCTATTCTTCATTTACAAACAATCTGCTATTCTTCATTTACAAACAATCTGCTATTCTTCATTTACAAACAAGTCGCCTGGAACTATTGCTATATTCCTTTTTCTCTAAGTGTGATTAATTGAACATGCAGTGCATGCTTTGTTCATTAGAGATGCTTACATCCGTATAGGTTTAGAGCACTCAGAGATGTTTTAAAAGCATTTAATTACAAATAGGTGTAAGGGTCGGATAAATCAGTATGTTGAGGTAATTGAAACAAAAAAAAGCTCTGGGTTATTAAGTATAAAGCCGTGTTCTTTTAATAAATTTATACTGCATTTATATAATACTTATTACCACTTTATTAGAGACCAAATCGAGTTCCAACACGTCAAGTTAATAAGTATTGCTGTCTAGTTGTTTGGTTTCTTATTGAATTATTTATAATGATACAGTGGATTCACTCTTATTTTATTCCTCTTGAAAATTTACCAAACCATAAGAAGCATTTTGTTTCTTTTTTCTTAAACTTTCAATTAAGATAGAAAAAAAAATCCGATAAATATTTGATGAAAATTTGAAAATTGTTTTGATATTTCTTAGAAAGAATAAAAATCATTGTTGAAATTACACTAAATATATATTTAATAAAATTGTCTAAATTGTGAACAAAAATTATCTAACGAGTAAATCAGTGCTATAACAAATAAATGTCCTCTAAATTTTAAAATGACTGAAAAAGTAATATTATACTCTATTTTCGGATTTTACTACCGAAAAAATCTAAAATGTCGTTAAATATTATTAACTAAATAAATGAGTTTATTTCATTAATCATCGAAACAATCGCTCCGAGGTGCACTTTCCCATTCTCTAAAATACATAACCCCTCCACCCATAAATATAATTATTCTAGGTCAAATGATCTAGTGATGTAGAACGTAGCAATTATGAAGTATTTCAAATTTTAGTATTAATAGCCAATTTTAAGTGCGAACAGAATATAACGTAAAATGTCACTGGTTTATAAAAGAGATAGCTATGAGCATTAATCGAAACGAATATTTGTATAGTTATGGAATTAAAAATTATAAATCACTCAGAAATTTTGCGTTTTATTTATGACATATATATGAAAGCATTAACTATTTGAACTGGGTTATTAATTATTTACTAAGCACTTTTCCATTAGCCAGGTGCTAGTAAAAAATTGCCAAGGAAAATTGGCAGAAATCTACATTATTAAGCAATTTTTTGCTTTAACAACGCTGTAAGAAATTTAGCGAAAATCCTCATTATTTGGTGATTTTTCTCTTTAAAAATGCTGTAAGAAATTTGGTGGAATTCTACATTATTTGGCGATTTTTTGCTGACATCTTTGTCATTTTTGCTGAAGTTATTACATTATATTAACTTTTTAAAGCACAAAGAAAGAATTAAACTAATTTCCAAACACATTAAAAATGTTTTATTGTTATAGAAAATTTATTAATGATTAATACATATTTAATGATAAAAATGATTAATTTGTCAATACAATTTTTTGAAAAGTTTTGATCACAATATGTCATGCCATATACACTTTTCAAAGTATTTTTTTTAACTTAACAGGAAGTGTATTGCTATGTGTTTAAAGAAATTAGAAAAGAAATAATCGTAATCATCGATTTTCATAATGCTTAAATTTATAATCACAATCATAATTTAATAATGCTTAGCAGAAGTGGAAAAAAATCAATAAAAGATTTCAAGTTATTCAGAGAATATTATAAAATGTTTATAAAACTATAACAATTTTTTTTACCATCATTACCTTGATTTATATTTTAATATTTCTTATTTCTATCTTAATAGCTTAATAAATTATTTAATAAATGATATTTCATCCTTTAATCTTCAAAATAACCCAACATTTTAAAATATTTTATCAAAGCTAAATGCATTATAGGATTAAAAAGCATATAAAAAAGCGTAATAAATAAAGCTTTGATCCAATTTGAATTAAAAAAATATAGAAAAATCTTTTCTGAGATCAGACCAGATTTTTATCTGAAAACATAACATGATTGAATCTGGTAAATTAATCTTATTAAGTAACAAAATATCTAGAAGAAAAAACTCTCATCGGTCTATCTGTAAAAGACATTTGAGTATTTTTAAAATATAAGGCCATTGCAAATGAAAATATATCTTCCGAGACCTTTGGAACATATAATTTAAAGAATAATCCAGCAATAAATAAGTCTAACCTAATAGTTCAACAGCGACAGTTAATATTTTTTAGATATTTGAAGAAATCTCTTTTATCAATGGGAGGATTGTAACAACTTGAATAAAAGCGAAATGTTTTCAACTTTTCTGAGATATGACCAATTCAAAATAAGCCTTTGAGTTTTAAAGAAATACTAGAAATATCAAGAAAAGAAGAAACTTTAAACTTTATTTTTTGAATTACTATCCCAAACAGGTAAGCAGCTGTGTTTTCAAATTATTTGATAATTTTAGTTCAATATATATTGTACATTCAATATACTTATAGATCTTTCAAAATTTTTAAAGAACCTAAATATGGATTTATAATTAGAATAATATATATTTACTGAAATAAATAATTCTTTACACACTAAAAATCATCAAAAAAAAAATAAGATTCAAAATTTAATAATTTCAGATAGATTTTAACTTTATTTTGTTAATAATTAAATTGATTTCTGAAGATATCGGACATTGGATATAAAATTGATATATAAAAAGATTTTGTATACATTTTTTATTTATTTTAGATATACAATAAATGGTTCTAAAAATCTTTGGATTAAAAATTGATTGGAGTAAATTAATTGAGTTCTATCAGCAGATGTACCAGATCTCACATTAAAATCTTCTAAAAAATTATGTTGCTGTGTGTATAATGATTTACATAAATAAAGCTTCTTAGAACTTTCATCATTATTTCTTTTTCTTATTA
>JAOUZG010045189.1:1424573-1437904 GCA_026289955.1 Argiope argentata | reverse complement strand
CAAATAACGCTATAACTATACCAATTCAAAATGATTGAATGTATCTTGGAACAAGAAAATGCTGTATTTACATTTCAGCTCATGCAACAGGAAAAGATCTGGCCTCTTTTATATATTATAAAATTCAGCCTTCTGGAGGAAAAAGAAATCTTCAGAAAACTCGGAGCGCTTGGCTAATATTTTGTAACTTTTTGAAAAACGCAGTTCCAAACAAAGGTCTACTTCGAATTCTGGTAGTGCTTTCGATAGAGACAGAAGCACCTAACTCAGTTCACCAAATCCAGCTCTTGGAGTTGTGGCTCAATCACTCGGAATGTTAAACCGTACGTATTCATTTCTGCTCAACCATGGATTTGCTCAAGAAAATTCCTCCCTGCCATCCTTTTGAATAAAAGCAGAGCATGATGGAATATAAAGGAATGCCATGCTTGTTTAAGAACGATTTTGGGCCCCCAGAATCGGATATTCTTTGTGAATTTATTTACATCGTAGGGAAAAATTTACTGGAAACGAAATATGTGGAAGTTAGGAAAGCAGAAAATTGCAACTTAAACATGCGTATAAACTGAAATAAAGAAAAGAATTATTGCTTATATCTTATATTTTAGCAACATATTGCACAAACAAATATTAAACCTTTTTTTATCTTTGATCAAATAAATAAAAGTTTAAGGAATGCTTACGATGAAACATGTCTCGCTACAATTTAATTTTTAATTAATTACGTTCCATAATATTTATATCAAGTGTACCCATAACAAAATATATAAGAACTGTATTTATTTTAAATTAAATATCACTATCTCAAACTACCAGATTTCCTTTTGTAAAATTGTAAATAAATAAATTACGAACGCATATTTTTTAATCCTTTTAAATGCTTATATCTCATTATACATTTCAAGCATTTCAATCTACCAATGCATTTTCTTTGTATAGTATATTTTATTGTATGGATATTGCATCACGATTTTATAACAAAAAAATAAAGTGCTTTGTCAGCTTCCAAATAATTTAGATTTTTTTATATAGAAATATTTTACAGAAAATGTAATTTTTAGGGTAAAATTTTATTTAATTGTTTAATATCATTTATATATCGACAGTGCCTTACAGTTATTGAGTTAAAATTTTAAAATTTTGGTATCTTCAGCATACTAATTTTACTATTTGCTTCAATCGGCCCACTATAAATTATTATTCTCACACATAATTTGTTAATATTTCGTCGACTTTGTAAAAATTTTGGTTCTAATTGTGATTTTTATACCTATTATAGAACACATAATTGTAAAAAAAATTGGAATGTCATTCTAATTTAAACAACTAAAAGTTTTTGTTAATTATTTAAAATATAGGATTGGTATTATCATATACATTTTATATGTTCTAGAATTATAAATGTTATGAATAAGTATGTTGTTGTTTGGGAAGAGAAAATTCTGAATAGAATTCGAATCGTTTTGTATTCATATTTTAGAATTATACTGAATTCATTTATATTATCTGACTGCAACCAAATTCCATATAAGGAAATATATTTGAATAAAATATGAAATTGTTCAATATTGTAAGAAAAAGTACTTAATAAAAATGGATAAATATTTTATTTCGCTCTTAATGCCACACATACATATCAACATTATTCAATAAATTCTAGGATATGTTATATTTTAACAGTTATAACAAAATAGAAATTTATGATCTGATTAATCTTTTTTATTAGTGTATATTTTCTTATTAATAAAAACTAAAAACAAAATTGAATATGGCACATATAATTCTAGTAACCAAACGCAAATCAATCACATAAGATTAAATTGTATATTATTAACACATTTTAATAAATTAGAATAAAAATAACAGTTTTCCAGAAAACTTTTTATTTTATTCATTCCTTTTTAAACGTACATAAGCAATGCACAAATAAATGTTCTATCTAAAGATTTTTACTTAATGTAGATTCAAGATTTTAAAACCGTTGTAGATACTATGAAAATGTTTCCCAACAATAAATTTAATATAAAATATAGAAAGCCACGTGGTGAAAAATATTTATTTAAAAAGGTGATTTATATAATTTTTAGCATCGTAAGATTTAAAAGGTTTTATCTGAATAAGTATTCTTTAAAATAGAAATAATGCTATGTTTAAAATTAATTTAGTAAAGAAGAAAAATCCTGTTAAAATGCATTCGAATTTTACATTTATAAGTGCAACATTGTTTTGCCATTTCATATTAAATTTATTTAATGATATATTTTCAAAGCTTTTATAAAACATCACTCTAAAGAATTTTTCACATTTGATTATCCTAATATATGTTAAATATAATTAAGTTCCTCAAACGATTGAAATTCAAAATTTCTACTCGGATATTTCATAAATTATAAGAAACTTTATTCTGAATCTTTAAAGCTAGTGAAACTTAGCGAGAGTTAAAAAAATACAATTTACAATGAGGCACATAAAATGATAGAATTGTTTTTCTTTTGATATAAAAATTCTCTTCATCTTGAGCACAAAGGAGTAAAATAAAGAAGAGAAAAACTGAGAATATGCAAAGTTGAGTTCTCTCCAATGTGGCCTGAGCCTGAGAGAGCCAGCTTGCCATATCATACCTATCTAAAACCATTGTGAATATTTGAAGTCAACGTTACCGTTAACAGTTCCCAGTGCAATCGCCAAAGCGACAAACTGTTCATATCCACGGCGATAAAGACTAAATATCCAGGTTGCTCACTGGCTTCGAGGCACGAACTGCAAATATAATAAAATTAAAGTATGCCTAAATGCAACCCTTTAAGGAATTTGTAGGTGGCGTTTGTGCATACAGAATGCATGGCGGTGCATCTGTACATGAGCGCATTAGGGCTCGAGCTTATGGTGTGTTACGAGGATTAATACAGAACTATCCAAACCTAAGCTTCCAGTGTCATTTAAAATTACTGCTCACAGAAGAGGATATTCTCACGTTCGAGAGGTAAGGGGGGTCGGAGGGGTGTTGCTAAGTTTACCCTCGGAATCAATAAGTTAGATGTCTGTTCAAGATAGGGAGAGTCAAATGACTGAGCTTATGGCCTCCCATCAAAACATAAAGGGCCAGAAATGAAGGCAGAGTAAGTGATCAATCTGTTGGGGCTACTTAAGGGATCAATTTGTTTAAAGAGAGAAACCAGGGAAGGAGTACTTAATTTCTTTGCTTTTAAATTGAGCGATTATGCCTAACTTCTTTTTTATTGACGCGCCCTGTGTCTTAGGGAGATTATGTGCACTAATAAGTTTATGTAACTTAATGGGCAGGTTTAATTTCTTTCATAAATTTCGAAAGAACGTTTTCAATGTTCTGAGAAGAAGTCAAACGCAACAGCCATGTGCAACATAATATTTCAAAGAACTTTTTTTGTAAGAATTTTTAATAGTTTGTTTTGTCCACGTATTATTGCAATTTCATGATCTTTTCGAAATAAGGCATACAAGAGTAATTAAAGTAATTTAATTTGATTTGGGAGAAAATCTCAATTAATGCAAGTCTATATTAAAAAGAGCAGTTTTTAAGGTGAAATTTACTTTATTATTAAAAAAAATATTATTTTGATTCTTTCTTTATAATAAACGAGAACTACATCTATATTGTTGCAAAAAATTATAAAATATAATTTGTACAATAATTTTTAATTTGTTACTTCAGGGTTGTTTTGATGATATTAATCGAAGTTGGAAAGTAAGAACTAGGTATCGATTTGCTAAGCCAAGCCTATTGTAAATATAAGATGGAAATCGTAGAAAGGAGTATGTTGAATATATATATAAAATAACCGGTTAAAATTTTGTTTGATTGTCTAATAATTGAATACTCACAAATTTAAATCTACAAACAAAATAGCAACTTTAAAAATTAAGATAAAAAGTACATGATAAGAAATCTTAAAACATTAAAAAGAGTCTGCAGCAAAATCAACATAGGATGATAAGATGCTTTGTAATTATTACTGACTAATAAATATGCTTCTCTTTAGAAAAGATCACAATCATCGCACAAATTATAGTTGTTTTAACCAATGAAGCAACTGATTGTATGATGTCCCATTTCTATAAATTTTGAGCCTTTTCCAAAATACGAAATTCTTTTTTTTATAACTTGAAATGTTCTGAATTTAATTTTTTTAAAGCGTAAATAAATCAATATCTTCCGTTTGAATTAAACGTGAAAACATTAATCCCTTATGAAATTAATGTTTTTTTATAAATTAAATAGGAATTTTTAATTCATGTTTAATTTATAAAACATTATGCATGTACATGCATAGTAAAATTTATAAATTATTATATTCTATCCATCAGTTTATTTATGGTTAATTAAAACTGCTGTCTAGTCGGGAGAATACATTTGGTTATTTTATATTGTGACATTATTCACAACATTTTTGATTTAAGAAATTTTTTTAAAAAAATTTGAATTTTAGTGTTATAATAAATAATATACACTAACAAAGATTATTGAGTAATATAAGGAGTAAAAAAAAATAAAACCTCTTTTCAGAGTTTAAAATTAGTAACATTTTTTTTTGTAAAGTTAATTGAAATAAGTATTGTAATCAATAATGCGTGTTTAATTTGTTAGAATATAAATAAAAAAAATAATTAAAATTTGAAATATAAAAGCATTTGTTTTTATTTTTAATAAATATTTCGCTTTTTCAATGCTTTAAATAAAAATGTTATATATCTTATATAATAAAAAATGCATAAAATTACAAACATGAAAAGTACATGTTTTTATCATGTCAGAACATGATGTTGCTTTTGGAATGAGGTTTTTGGAGTCAACAAAAATCCGTAGGCGAAAAGTAAAAAAATTACTATTCGCACGAGCATCTCAGCTTTAATAACGCGTTGCCATCGCATTTACAAAAGCTCTTGCTTTTTTTTAAAGTTAATGACTACAGAAAATAAAAGCACAAAAAATGTCCTATGAGCAAGCAATTATATGAAATGAAATAAATAGGAAACGTGATATTTTTTTAAACAATAAATGCAAGCCAGTTTTTTGATCCTTCTCTACTATGATGACTCATATGATGAACTATAAGCTCATTTGATGAACTATTTGCTGACTATAAGTGACTAATTAAATGAAACCATTAAAATGAATAAAAATATAATTTATCTCGCACGAGCACGTGGTGCCTGGCCGTTCAAATTACAATCAATAAATGATTAGATTTCATTTAAATCTTTTATTATATTTCACTTTAAATTTTGATTTATCTAAACACTCAGTATTTTATCAGATAAGCAGCCACAACAAATCCTGTCAATAAATGGTGGCGTGGTGGTCGCCTGTTGTGTTTATAAGAACCGTTTTCATACATTTGTCAAAGGAATAAAAAAGGGTATTTTTAAAAGTCCTATTACTTTTATTTTTAAATTTGTCAAAAGTAATACTTAAAATGGGAGATTCTTAAAATATTCTACATCCTTTAATGTGAAGGGGATATTTATTTTAGGTATATTTATCTTAAAATGTTTTGCTACAAAATGTTACAAATATATTTTCCTATTAAACCATTATATAATTTATGAAAGTTCAAATGTTTCAAAATTCTTAATGTAAATAATTTATGTATCAATTAATATGTAATAAAACTGATTTTAAACTTGTGAAATATTCGCACCAAAATTAAATTTCTGAACAAAACATGATCAAAGAGCGAATGTCCTAAATATTTTTAATTTCTAAAAACATGCTACATGAATAAAACCAATACAAAGAAAAAAAGATATGTATAGAATCTATATTAAATTATTTCTATTTAAAAAGTCAGAATCTAAGATATGAGTACTTTTTGTTATATTTCTACCGCAAATAACATTGTAATTGATTTTATAGCTAAGTAACCTTGTATTTAAATATTTGTAGCACTTATATGGAATAGGAGTTTTTTTATGTTTAAATATTTAAAAGGCTCTTATTTAAACATGAATTTATCAATATTAATTTTTATAAGACAATCCACTTTCACTTGGATTTCCATACCTGAAAAGTTGTTTTTATTAATTAATTTTTATCAAAAAGGGAAACCATTTTTTGAATTCTTTCCATAAGAAATAATCACGAATATTCATATAATATTTATAATTATTTCTTCTTGGTTTATCTTTTTGCACACCATTTTTTCTTTCCTCTACTTGTGCAGAAAAATAAATTAAAATACATTTGAAAAGTAAGCTTAAATAATTTAATTTTTAATCGTCTTTTATCAATTTAAAAATCCATGATGCTGTTGAATCTTTTATACATTTTTCCCCGAAAATCATTTGTTAGTTGCAATTGACTGAAACAAATTTATTATGCGAAGTTACTTTTCTTCTTCCTTGAAAAAAATTAATGAAAAGAGCTGTTGGAATTAAATGAATTCAAGAAGCTCTGGATTTTGTTGAACGGAAAATATTTCTAATTGAAATGTAGCTACGGATTAATTCATTTAATTTAAATACGATTTCTTTTAAACTGTGAGCGGTACTTTTAGCTCAGAGTTAAATAATGTTAAAAATGTATGAATAGTTCTTTGGTATATTGTGAAACAGATTCACTTTAAAAAAATAATTTTCTCCATTTTGTTATTTAAAATTTTTCATATAGATATTACTTCCGAAAGTGTACTGAATGTAACATTTACAGACTGAAAATAAACAGCTTTTATTTATAAATCTGTTTCCGTTTTTTTAAGGTACACCGATTTTTTCATCTACATTTTTAACAATAAAGATTTTTCTTTATAAAATTAAAAATAAGTAAATAAATAAAATTTTGCTCTAATTTAAATGTATCAATGTGAAACTTTATTTTTATTTTGAAATTAATTAAATATACAAGAAATCAGATCTTTTTAATTAAAGTCTATATATTTCTAATTACTTGTTCTTTTTTCTTGTTTACTCCCTTTTCAGTTTAAAGAAAATATAACGAACCAAAATGTATATGCATATGTACAAATAAAAATTAGCAAGTAGAACTTCTAGTTAATTGTACTTCTAATCTATAACATTCACAAACAAGTTTTAAAATCAGACACAGAAGAAAAATATCAAAACTTTATTTGAAAATTAAACTATCATAAAATTAAATTTTGATATAATTATTTGAAAGTAAAGACAAGGTTATTTATCTCACAATATATTTTATAATCAATCACATAGTAATACTACATTTAAATAAAACGTTTAAGCATTTTTCTTTTGTTTGCATTGTATAAATTTGTAGTTAAAGTATATTTGAAGCAAACAAAATGTTATATTACTGTTATAAGACATTTTATAAATCTTGAACAATTTCACAAGCATTATTAAACTTTCGAAGCATAAAACTTTGTGATATCCATTTCAAATTCAACTAAGGTTTTCAAATAAATTCAACTAGTTTATAATAATTATCAATAACATCATTGGAGTATCATGAGCAACATGTACCATGAGCCATTCGTAATTGATTTTTTTTCTCAAATATCTAAATTGCAAATTTTTGTCATTACTCTTCAAAATGGTCTATCCATTTATGTAAAAGTAAACCCCTTATAAGGAACACCCTTTTATTCCCTCATAGCAAATATTTTGAACAGAGTAAAAAAAAACCATTCACAGTATAAATCTATAGCTTTAACAATTCTAAAGTTTAATATTTTATTAGATTCTAAATAGATATAGCTGGGTTTTAACGTAAAAGTTGCCATTTTTTGTTCATTTATCCCTTTTATTTTAAATGGATATTGACTGTGCCCAATTGTAAAAAATGTTATTTTATTGATTAACAAATTTACAAAGGAAGCTTATCCCCAAATTTTAAACATGTAACTGAAAACAGTGGCCCGAAAGTGAATAAATGGTTTAATTTGAAACCCAAAAACTAATAATCTTTTTATTACTCATTGGTATTAATTATTTTCTTGAGTTTTAATATGTTTAAACAAATGGCTACCAAATTCTAAAGCATGCAAGATACAACACCTTATAGTCAATGACTAGTTATATAGTTCTGAAAAGATGTTCATAAATATTTTTCTCGAAAATAAATGCCACGTTCCTATTGGTCGAGATAAATTTCCACTGATAGTATCCATGGCATGCTTTAAATAATAAAAATATTTTTTTGAAAAAAATGTATTTTATTTATTTATTTATTCATAGTTTCAAAATTTAAATTATTTTTAATGTTAAAGGCAAGGCCCGACTTAGTCTTGTTGGGGTCTAGAACAAAAATTTCTTTGGACTCCCCCCCCCTCTGCTTCAATACTTTAGTAATGAAGAAGATTGATTAAAGAAGGAAACGTAAAACAATAATTATATTCAATTTTGGGCCCCAATTATGTGGGGGAAGGGCAACTTCCCCGAATGCCTCTGCCTTAGTCAAACCCTGTTTAAAGAACCTTTAACTTACTCACTCGCAGAGAATGGCTATTGCCACGTTTTGGATAGGATTTATCACTGCCCATACATTCGTCTTTTAGTTCTTCAACTGCTGTTCCAACGGAATCCAACTTCAAAGAAAATTTATTTTCTTCTTAAATAATATAAAAATAGAAGAAATATGGTCATCTCATTGAAAGCAATGATCATTTCTATTACATTTTTTGAAATATCTATTGTGATTGAGGTAATGATCTTTCCAAAAAAGCTTAATAATTTCAATTTAATGCTTATTTCCTTAATTAATTGTGATAAATGAATAATCTTCCAATGAACTATTGATTTCTAAATGTACAGTTTAAACAAAATTTCTTTTATTTGCAAGTTTATTTTACTTTTTACTTCTCATTAAATTTTATTTTAAAAAAATGCAAAGTAAAATTATGCAGTGACACCTTTAATAGTAGTAGTATTATAATGTTCTTTTCAAAGTATTTTTGTATCATTGGAAACATGAGAAAATCTTCATGTATTAATTGTAGTATAGTATAGTTTGTAACATAGAAATATGAACAATGATTTAATTATTACATGATTTTTGTTAAATTATTATACTCCTGTTATCTATGATGAGTAAATGGTTTTCGAATGTTTGAAAATTATTTCATATTTTCGTCTTTTTTGAAAATAATTTTTCAAAGATAATCACTTGTACTAAAATACTTTGCTCACTGCAAATACTTTGCTCTTTAATTGCTTACTGCAAGTGTTTCTTGACCTATGTTAATGTCATACAGGTTCTTAATTAAAAATAAATAAATGAAATTTCCCTCTGTATTGTTCTCTGAAAAAGTATGAGAAAAATGTATGAACTCTAAATTTTTTCATGTATTTTACAAATGATGTATACCGAAATTATCGCTATTTAACAAATCAATAATGACTGCTAAGATGTGTGTTAAAATTCTGCCTATACATATTTTCGTGTATAGTTAGGAAGATTTCTTTTTGGATATCATAAATAGCTTTATGCATTTATAAAAATTTGTAATTAAAGCAAATTCCTCATTACCACTCATAAGAAAATTATGAGAATTAGGACTTTGTAGATTTCAGGGAATCAATAAATACTGTCACTTGAGAAATTGTATAAAAATTTGCTACATATTTTAAAGAAGGATTTCAGTATTTTTATTTACAATTACACTTAATTTTCAATTTTCGTGACTTGAAACTCATAACGTGATTTAAATATTCACAAATGTTTTTGATTAAAAATAAAAATATAGAACTTAAAAAAAGAATTTACAAGTTTTACCTATTAAAAAGTATTTCTTTATTTACTGCAATCAACTTAAAGCTAACGATAGGATATTTAAGTTATATGAATTCGATTGTTTAAAGTAATAGAAAATGCTGTTTTGCGGATTGTTTAATGATATAAATTTAAAAATTATTATAGGAATAGAAATTTATTTTCACAAACAATTAATTTTAGTAATTAAGCAAAAAAAATTGAAATTTCGTGATAACTAATTCTCTTTAAATATATTTGCAAATAGATGATATGTTCATTCATCCTGACTTCAGAAATTTTATAAATTTATTGAAAACTAGGGAAGCATTTTGTAAGAAATTATAGTTTATGTATTATTTTTCTCAAAAGTTTAAAATTTAACTTACATTTCTCATGAAATGGCGTATTTTACTAATTAAATAATAAATTTAACTAAACTTTAAGTAGCATCAATTCTAAACTTTAAAGATATCAGGAGTTTAAGTAAAATTAATGCCTGAATTAGTAAAGTGAATTAGTTTTAGATTAAAAAAAATGACTCTTTTAAATTGTGGTGATTTTTTTCCTCTTTTCTCTAATCAAATGCGATGAAATTTAAGTATAAAATGTTGTTTTGACAGAATCATTTGTTACGGGACATCTTTAAAAGAATGCTTAAAAAATTATTTTTCTTTTTTTTTTTACTTTTTGAACCTTAACATTTCTCTTCTCCTTTCTTGATTTTTTTTTAAAAAAATGTTTTGAAACTGAATTTTTTTTATTTACCTGTAATAAATAAAAACAATCCCAGTCAAGTTTACTATGGCTCCTTTATTTTCGAACGTTAGAACGTATATCCCTTAAGGGACTAGTGGGTTAGGAGGGGGTAAAAAACCATTAACTTCAGCCACTCTTGTCAACGCAAACGATAATGATGGTCCCTTCATTGTTAGCAAAGTGAAGAAGAGAGAGCAGCTGAAACAAAAAGAAGGAAAGTTAACACTTTTTACGTGCGACTATCAAGGTCACAAATTAAGGTCATTCGGAAGCACTGGAGGAAGTTACCGCTTTCATGATGAAGGTAATTTCAGCAGTCTTCTAATTTCGACAAAAGAACGATAGGCGTCGCGATCGCTATTTTTGTAATAGGGGAACACTTATCGATCAACTGCTATCTCTGTTTATTTTTCGCTCAGACAACAGTTTATTAATTCATGGCAAGTTCGTTTGCATAAATTTCTCGCATAATATTAAAGGCCTTTTCTTGTAGTTGTACTTTCGTCCAAGAAATAGCTTTGTGCTCCTAAATCTGAGGACTATACATAAATATGTATATATATATATATATATATATATATATATATGTAATTTAGTTTCATATAAGCTAAATTGCTCATTAATATAAATAAACAATTAATTGTTTTTGGAGTCCTAAGTTTGCTTTTATTTGCTTGTATCTTTATGCCGTTACAAATAAATTACATTCTAAAGCAAATGACTGAATTGAAAATACAATTATAAACTTAAACATTACCGACTAATTCGTTTAATTTACTAGAATTATTTATATGATTATTAGTTACCTATATTACATGAATTTAAAAAATGGAATATTTTAATTAATAAATAACACATTCAATCATATCTCTGTTTAATGAGTAGTTATTATCGTGTTATCTTTGTATGTGAAAGGAACAATTGCTAAAAAAAGACATATTTGGCATTGAACACAGAGATAGAAAAAAGAAATTTTATGAAATGTTTTTATGCATCACATACATTGTATAATTAGAAAAAAAATGGTTTCATGGAATTTTAAATTTTATCGAAGAAACTACTGAACTTCTCTTCAATGACATATGGATTTTAACAGACAGACGTACCTTTATACAGCATCTCTCTCAATGGACGTCTGTTGGGGACAAGACAACTCTGAACTTCTTGGATCTTGTCTGCCGACTTTCTACCAGACAATCTTTTTACTTCCAACGAGTTCCTCCTGATGTTAGTTTGAATGGGAATAAAATTGTCGATAATTTGATTAAGTCTACCTCTGCTGCTGCTTTGCATACATTAAACACAACTTTAACTTTTTCAGAAATATCTTGAAAATTGAAAATAATGGTATTTGGAGATTGTGCACCCCTGTTCACCCTAGGTACTTATGTTTTACACCACGTTGGTGCCACGGATTAAATATATCTAGGAAGCAGCAGACGGCTCTCTCTCGCTTGTTAAGTGGTCGCATTAGAACTCCTACCATCCAACAGGGTCGGAAACTCTTTTCACTGGTGCATGATTGAAGAAGCTTCTCCTAGCTCCTGAAGTGCTTGGGATTTACTACTGGCGAGATTTTAAAGGATCCTAATCTGTTTTTGGACTTCCTCGAGATTTTTGATTTTATGGTGATGGTGTAGCTAATCTACACAATCTGGTATAAGAAACAACAACAACAACAGAGCAAAGAATATATTTACGACATATTTTATACATCATAAACATTGTATAATTGGTACAGTGATAAAAAATACATTCATGTTTTTATATATCAGTTGTATGATTGAGAAACAGTTAAGCTACTTTTATTTATGTTTTTCATGATAGTATCCCGTGTCCCAATTTAGAAATAAGTGCAATGCTGAGTATCAGAAGACGAACTAATACTCTGTACATACGCTATAGCAACAGCGATAGCACTAATATTTTTAAAATGCATCACCGTTTTCCTTCAGAGACAATTCCAGCTTTCTGCTTTGAAATTTGTCGTTTTTATAAAACTGTAGCTGATGAAACGGAAGAAGCTAGGGGTGATAGTTTTACTGATGATTAATGTAATTTGGTTTTTTTTCATGACTTTAAATGACACCATTATATAAGGCTAACATAGACGAAGTAATGAAGCTTTGATTTTTTTTTATTTTAAACAACTTTAACGCATTATCAATCATCATCTTGAAGATTAATTATTAATCAATGCAAAGAACGTTTTCAACTTATTCTTGATCCGAAAAATTAAGAAACTCAAAACATCATAACGTAGTCAAAAACACTTTTTAAAGTTGAAAATGATCATTATACAATTTATACAGTATTGAGAAAATGATTTCATTCCCAATCAAAAAAGTTAAATATGTATATGTTAATATTATAATGCCCGTTCCAATTTTATAATAACTGAAATATGTCCTTTATTTGAAATAAAATATTCACAAATATAATGTGTTCTTCTATTTTGAATTCCATTTCTTTGTCTGACTCTTATTATTTCTTATTGGATTCAAAATCAAAACTTTGGTTTAATTATTGAAAACCTTAATAGAGATATTAACTCACGAATTTTCAAAATGCTAATAAGTAATTAACTATATTTTCTTAGAATGACCTATTTTTTGTTATGCTGTTGCTGTTTTTACTTATCGCACTTGGCATGGATAAGCCCTCAGCTGATACAGCAGCAGATTAACGCTGAAAGAAGCGTCTATTGTTTGTGAAATAGCGCCATCTAGGGCCAATGGTATGACTTAGCTACAAACTCACCACATTTGCTTGCACAACCCCATTTACAGTCACACATCTCACAAATAGCACTCAGAAGAACAACCATGCCCGAACCGGGACTCTTAGAACACGAGGAAACACATTTCCTCTG
>JAOUZG010045189.1:1408932-1424473 GCA_026289955.1 Argiope argentata | reverse complement strand
CGAATTGTTTTGCCTTATCTCCAAGAAATTCTTAGTTGCCATCTTATTTAAATAAGTATGCATGTAATACAGCAGACATATCCTTTTAAATTATTAAGGCTCATTAAATATTGATCAAATTTGTCTGGTTAGCTAGGAATAAAGTTATCATGTAGCATTTTCATTAATATTTAGATAAGTGATATGATTGTTTAGTTTTTCCCTTGGTTTCAAGTGTTTATTTCTTACCTTAATGGATTCTTTAGGTGTCTAGTATGTCTAGTTAAATTTATGTAAACATCTTTCTTGATAAATGAGCTCAAATAGATTCCATTTACTCTGACAAAGACACTCATTCCAAACGACTTAGTTTAAAAGTTAAGCTTATAATAAATGGATGGTTCTAGTCTTTGCTTAGAAATATTCGAGGCCGATTCTTATTTCTTTTTTTATTTTTATAAGCAATTTTCGAAATGGTTTATTTGTAAAATACAGTCAATCCTATTAACGTGTCAAAATATACAGGATTTAACTCCCCATTTACATAAAATTGTATTTATCTTTAATTCAATAAAATGTATGTACCACATTTTGCCTCCGCACAATTCAAGTTAAATAACTGCAAGGATTCGTTTATAAATTGAACATTTAGAAACCCCTATGCATTACTCAATATCACACGGAGTATGCAACACCTTACATACAGAAATCACAGATAGCACATATGGCAAGCAACCATGCCCGAAACGGGACTATTTCTTCTTCCGTCTTATTTTGAAATATTTCAAATTTTTTATCAACAACTTTTTTTGCTCATATTTTGACATCGATAACAGTATTTTAAGGTTAAATCTTTTCAATATCGGATGTTGGTATTAAGAGAGAAACTAATTTGCATTTATTCTTACTTTTTAACCCTTATGCAGAAAAGTACCATTTCAAATACCGTTTCAAAATTATTCAGATTTAATTACTTTTTGCATTAATTTAGACGAATTTAACAAGGAATATGTCCTAAAGAGTTTATGAGAATACCATTTTAATTTAAATTTTTTCGCACTACCGCTAAATGTACAAATGTTATAATAATGTAAATGAACAATAAAAAATTATTTAAAAAATAGTTATTGGAAAAATAGTTGTGATCATGGTCATTGTAAATAATTGTTGCTAATAATATAAAATTTAACTTAAATAAAACATAATATATCATATTTAAAAATTTAATTATATCTCTCCCATATCGTTCTTTACTCGGCAATATCTTTTGCATGTCAAAAAAATGACTCGTAGAAAAAAATCAGGTAACACTGATAATTCATAAGAGGAAAATATAATATAAAAAGAACTAGACAGCAAGCATAAAAAATAGGATTGAGTGATTATGTATGGTGGTTAATATTAACACTGTTCAAAAATTGCTTCCTATGTCTTAGGGCATATGATTCAAAAGCAAATGCTGGAATTTCTTTAGTTATTTCACTAAAAAAATGGTATAAAATTATGCAACCATTATATTGTTACGTAAAACTGTTATCATTGTTTCATATGCTTTCTGATATTTATGCAAATTTTATTGCAGTAGCTGATTTCCTTTGTTCTTTTTCAGTGGCAACGTCACCCCACGAGACATTATCTGAGCCTGAATTCGCAGAGCCAATTCCTAATGTCACGGTTTCTGCGGGTCGAGACGTCAGTCTGCCGTGCGTTGTGGACAATTTGGGTACTTTTAGGGTAAGAACAAGAAAGTTAAAATTTTTTAATACGTGCATTTTTTTTTAAGTTTTCGCCTTAATAGTTAAAAGTATAAATCGGAATCAAAAATCACTGAAAGTTTAATCGCTCGAAGTATTAATATTTATCCAACACTTTCTGAGTTTGTAAAAAAAAATCATAAATAACAGATGGAATACTGACGGTATTTATTTCACTGGGAAAAGAAACATGAAATATTCTAAACAATTACGCAGGAGAATATCACTAAATATTCTAAGCATTTAAAGAGGAAAATATAATACAGGAAATATTCTTAACTGTTACACAGGAAATACTTTAAATTGAGATCTTATCAGGCCTATTTGGTGTACTGTTAGGGTAAGAACATGGAAATTGAGAGTTTATAACGAAGGTATTTTGTAGTTTTCACCTTATTAATTAAATGATCCAAATAACCGAAAGCTTAATTGCGTAAAATATAATTTTTTTTCGATATTTATTTATTACATTCTGAGTTTGTATAATTGATTGTAATAATTAATGTATAAATAGCTGCTAGAACACTGACGGTATTTTTTACATGAGAGAAAAAAAACACATGAAAAATTCTAAACATTTACGCTGGAGAATGTAACTCACGAAATATTCTAAACTATTACCTGGAAAAATATAATAAAGTAAATATTCTTACTCATTACAAAGGAAACATTTTGAATTGAGATTTTATCAAGCCTATTTTATATGATATACTGGAAACTATAAGGACGAATTCACTTTCTTGGACACAAAGTACAGATGATGCATGATAATCATCAAAAGATTCAAATCTAATGTGTGAAGAATTATGATGAAATCTGCAGATTTCTATCTGAATGAAATCCTTTTGTTGGAAATATGTCGGTCTGTTCGAGTATAAATGAATTCAATAACAACAAAATGTAAGATACTATATTGATAAAATATGATACAAAAATTTAACATCTGAAATATATATTGAATTTTGAACAAAATTCGCGAAATGTTTGACCATCTGTTGCATTCGTGTAAGTATGTAAGCGGAAATAAATCATTGAAATTCGATATATTATCTTGCGACCACAATTGTATTATAAAGCAAATTTTGGTTCTAATCTTCTGGAAAAAGGCGCCAAAATACAAATCCCGTAATTATCGTTCATAAATGGCATTCAAGCCATTCTGGACCTTATCGAAGACCCAAACCTTCATTCTCAGAAACTGGGAGATGTCTATTATTGGGGTTATTGGAGAATACATGAGAAAGTCTCAAGGTCATTTAATTCCTGCTGGACTTACTAAACCCTAGTCCACACCTTAACTAATTCCTAAATGTTAAACTGCTCATGCTCAAGCTTCGTAGTTGCCAAATTTTTTTTGGCATATAAGATAAGGTACTGTCTAGCCAAATATTGTGCCATTGAAAGGTTAGCAAAACATATAACACGTCTTTAACTTACGTCTTAACACACGTCTTTAAACAAAAAATTCTTCATTATTGTAACTAATCATTATTATTTGCATAGTTATTTTTTTATTATTTTATCATTCATATATGATTGTACTAATAAACTGTATTTTGTTTTCCATGTTTACATGATAGGCATAAATGCTTGAGTTTTTGAATTACGTGAAATCTCTTTTAACTTAGATTTGAAAATTGAGGCTTTTAATATAAATACTTTCTATATGTGAAACATCAAGTGATATTATAGTGCTCCTTATCAAATTCAGATTATAAAAAAAAACCTGATTATTAATATTTTTATTAATGCTATAAAATTAGTTAACATGAAATTTACGATGAAAAATTGCCTAAATATATTTATTTAACATTTGATTAAAATGGTTCTATCAAAGCGCTATAAGTTGATAGTTTATCTGAAAGGTTTTGCCTTTCAGAAGATAATAATTGCATGTATTTCAACTCGATTTCTATCAGCAGCTTTTGATATTTTTTTATGCCTAAGGGTTTTTTTTCTTTGCTGTTCTGAGTTCTTAGATGTATAATTTTGGTTTCAAAATAACCCGATCGGTGACATTTGTAAAAATATATCTCATACCTCCTTATTCTTTTGCACCTCTTTCTACGATTTATTACATTTATATATTTTGGTCCCTGATGAAATCTTAGGTTTCGTGCATTATTGAATTTTCTATTACAATCCTTACTTTTTTATTACATTCCAAAAATTCTTTTTTCGGATGGATTTTAAAATATGAGCTTTAAATCTCGGTTCCAAGCATAATTTTTTACACTGCAAACATTCACTGCATATTTGGAATTTACATTATATGCTAAAAATATTTTACTTTCTAAATCATTCTTGTTACTGTCATTTTCAGCAGTGGGATTCGGCCCTGTTAAGAACTGTTGTTTTGAAAATTCTAGAAAAGACGAACTAAAAAAGACGAAACTAAATTCAAAATCGAAAAAAAGTGAATAAAAGATTTTAAAGATTTTAAAAAGCGAAAAATAAGGGTAGCATAAAAGTAAAGTGGTGCGTGTGCTGCTCGAGAAAGCTGCGCATCTTGTGGAGCATGCGCAGTTTTGCCCTTAGTAAGTTGTTAAGAATAAGTATTAAAATCTATTGCTGCTGGTTTTTCCTTCAGGAGGCTGTTCCTCCTTATTGCAAAACAATAGAAAATAACATACCAGCTCTCTAATAAGCTTATAATGAACTTAAAACTTAATGTTAAGATATTCGTTTTCTTATCATTGGTTAACGATGGAATGCTAAAAAAATGTGGCAATAAATACCAAAGTTTATTTCGCAGTGATTTAAATTGCGAGACAGTACTTCCCACAATTTGAGATTTCATGGTTAGTTAAATAACAATAACAATACAGGGGGAAAAAAGCACATGTAAATTTCATCTGCTTATGAATTTAAGGTTAATATAGAGGTAGAAGTATCGCAAAAAGGGTACTTATGTGTTAAACCGTCGATCATTTTCACCGAATCAAAAAGCGGTAGCCAATAGAACGCCTACACCCCAAAATTGATTTGTCAATTATTCAAATACATTAAAGAATTTTGGCCATCAAAATGGAATTTGGCGGGGTTGGCCCGTTGTTGGCGGATCGACGGTCTAATACGTAAGTATCTCGAAAAAGATGGATTTATCTAGTTTAACCTCATTACTTAAAAAATACACCATAAAGTACATTTAACTGTCTATTTTTACTTACAGTATTTGGAAAACAATCAAACCAGGCAAGTTTATTCTGGTTTAATTCATCATACAATCATGAACATATGCCATGATTACCAAGGAATCAACGAATTCTTAAGGCTTCTAAAATTGAAAATATATGAAAGGAATAAATTTATATATTTTATAAATGAAAAAATAAATGAAAAAAAAATGAATAAAAATATATAAAGTATCTAAATTTATTTATGAAAATTATGTGGATATTTATCTGAACAGTTTGCTTGGGAATAAAGTATATTATAATTATCTTACGCCCATATTTATCTTAAAAAATTTGTGAAAATATACAATAAAATGTTTCAACATTGGAGCTTAAAAAGGCAGCATTCCTGAATTTGGACATAAATGAATAAAAATCTATTTTATGTAAAAATCCAAAATTTCAGCTCTTTCCTTCGAGTATTTTTTCCTTTAAATAAAGATTTCTGTATTGATTCTGAGACAATGCCTTTTGGGTACTTATCTAGAAATTTCAAATAAGCAACAGTATCTCATTTAGAATTCAAAAGCTATTGATCGCGTGTTTCTTATATTAATTATTATTTTACTTATTGTTACGTAAGAATGCGTAAACAATATCATGTTATGTTACTCATTTTGATTAATTTTTTCGTTCAAAATATTTCTTACATGTATTTCATAATATGATAGACAAAAAAGATAAATGCATTATTGATTAAATTTGAACAATCATTGTTTTTGCCGAAGTTAAATTATATTTTATTTTCCCTTTACATTTAAATTAAGGATCGAAGTTGTTCAAATTAAAATCAAAAATAATAAACTACTACAAGAATGCAGCCATAATTCCTTTTCTTGAAAAATAAAGTTGTATGTAATTATTTTGTAGTAAGAATTAACAATTTTTTACAAAATAATAAATACAATTTCAGAAGAAAATAATACATACAATTTCACTTTTATGTTAGTATTTTCATAAAAAATGTATTGCTTACAAAAGATTATAGGTAATTCGTAAAATAGCTGTTTTTGTTTTTTGTTTAATATCAATTAAAGAAAAATTGGTGATTTGTCAAATAATTTTGCCACGAGTTAAACTTACGCTTTTCGAATTTTGGACTTTTATTCATAAATTGAAAAGTTAAAATTACAATAATTATTAAATTTTTAAACATGATTATAATTCTCTTGGCAGATAACATGAAATATATATTAAAAATTTTTAATTCTTATATATTAAAGGTTTTATAGTACTTAATATATCTCTGTGATAATTGCTATTCTTTGTGAATTTGATTGAATTTACTCCGTTGTGTATAATCAAAAATTTGCCTTTATAAATTTTCGCTTTTTAAACTGAATACTTCTTAAATGCAACTTATTGAATATTTATTCGTATAACTATATTAATTTAAGTTATTTGATTAATTGTTTCCAGTATAAATGCTAGTTTGTATGAATCCGAAATAACTTTTAAATCATTATCAGTGTCTTTGGAGTCTAGCCGATTCAACGAGATTAATGGTTGCTAGAATGTTCCGAAAAAATACTATATGTAACTTGTTGTTGATAGCTTTTTCCAAGAATATATTTTTATGCTTCAAACTTTGAAAGTCATATAACTCATGTTAACATTATTATGATAATAGTTTCCCTTAAGTAAAACTGAATTTTGAATTATAATGCAGGCATTTTAAAATAGAAAATGGAGATATGATTCATGCATCTTTATTTAAAGAAAATATCATATCATAGTCATTGTATTTCATAAATTCAAGTGATAAAAATTAAACTTTTCTTGATTTTACTTACAAGAAGAATTAACTTCTAAATCTTTTAATTTGAACTTTTAACGGCTTGATGGTAGATCGTTGAAAAAAATAACTGTTTCTTGTAAATATAGCGGATAGGCTAAATTTTATTTTTTGTTTTGTATGAAATATATTGCTGGAAATGCTTAAATAATCCTTAAAAACTTAACTGAAAATAATAAAAAAAAATAATAGCGTACTTGAAGTTAGCAAGGTAGAAACTATCAGTGCACACGTAATTTTTAAAATGAAGCTAAACCCATTTTTGTGCTGTAATACTTTCGGAAGTTATCAGAGTAAAACTTCAATATTTTGTTTAATTTTTACTTAAAATTTTAAATTAAGTTTCAAAAAAAAAAAAAAACCTTGGCTCCACAATTCCATCTATCTTGATTTAAATTAATAATATAATAAACCGACTCGCCTGAATAGTGGAGTGCTTAAACGGAGACACATGCAAACTAAAACACAAATTTAATATTAAAAATATATTTAATTAGTAATACCAACAATTATAAGCTTGAAATTTTCCGACATATAATTAAACCTGTCATTATTAATGTTAGAAAAAAAATTTCAAATATTTTTGAAATTGTTTTATTGTTGTACGTTCGAAGGACAAGAAAGGATGCTTGGATTCTTTAGATGTGTTCTATTCGGAAATTCGAATTTTCAGATATAAGCATTTCACCTTGTATTTCTTATTCACATTTTTCATTGATTTCATCATCCAGTTTTTTCCCTAAAATTCAGAGGAAACTACTATTTTAAGTATTGTTGTTGTTGTTTCTTAGAGAACTTTCCACGGACAAGCTCGCTGAGGTAGTCAGCGATTTAATCCTAATTAACGTCTCTTGTTTTGTAGTAGCGCCAACTAGGGCCAAAAGTACGCACTTTTGATACTCACTCATCATATTCGCTTGAGGAGCTCATTCATTTACAGAGCACATTCACTCACCTTACAGATAGAACCCAGAAGTATAACCATGCCCGAACTGGGACGCAAAGATCACGGGAAAGACAATCTACCTCTATGCCAGGACAACACCTTTTTTTAATAATAGAATAACGAAGAAAAATGCATAAATTATCAATCTTATGTTCCTTTATTCCCCTTGTTAAGGGGCCGTGTAGACCTAGTGGTAAGATCTCGACTCGAGCCATACGGCCCTATTCCACCAAAGCACCGTCATGTAGGTGGATCTGTTGCACTTTAATCTCAGTGGAAGCTAGACGTCATCCCTCTAAAATGGTGTCAACATAGGTGTCATCCTCTATTTTTGAATATGATTCAAAATTACGAGGTCCGTCCCAAAATAGCCCTAGTGTCGCTTTACAATGGGACATAAAGTAACTAAACTAAACTTCCCTAATCCAGAATAACAGGAATTTTATATTATGGTGTGGATACACATTTGGAAGAAAAATAAAATGAAAAAAAAATCAGTTTTTACTCAGAAATGAAAGAGAGAGATATTGCGATTGCATTCATGTTATGAAAGAAAATGGCATGCATTAAACTAAATTTTTGGATTTATACATCCACCGAATCAACAAGATAAAAAAAGCATTTCCCAATATTTCTGCTTTGTATATTTCGAACATATAAAAAATACTTTCTGCCTAAGAATTGTATTATATGGCTTTATTGTATTTCACCTATCAAATTTCATTACAGTAGCCTGTTTACTGAAAATAAGAGAAAATTATACATTTACAAACACATCAGTGATCAAAAAATTTGAAAATTCACGTCATTATCTTTCTTGCAACATCAAAAGAATTCTTTAAAGTGCATCATCTAAAATGCATGCGAATCCTTTTCTACTTTTATCTGTCCACGTGAGCTCTTAATACCCCATGGTTTAAGGAGCAAAGGGATACAGACAGCGATAGAGTGAGACGAAAAAAAAAATCACAGCTAAATTCAATCACCATTTTCTCTGCACTCATTCAAAAGCGAGTCCATAAATAATTCTTTCCTTAAACAATGTCTTAGAGAACTAAAGTTCTGACTAAAGAAACAGCGAAAGAAATCCTAAGAAATGTGTGCAAATCTTTTCGTTTTCCCACGAAAGTCCATGAAAGGAAAAAAGGAAGAAGAAAAAATTGAAGGGGAGAAGACACATTTCCTATACATTTACATCCCCCTTTTTTTACACGCTGAAAAAGAAAAGGAAAGGATAAAGAAAATAAAGAAGATGCCCAGCGTTTTATTGATAGGTGGATGGAAAGGCCTGATGAGGAGACAGTGTTTGTTGGAGGGCTCTATGGCGTGCCCGAGTGGCATCCTTGGAATGCCGGCAACATTGCTCGAACGTCACGCGGGATGCCCCGTCACTTCTTTGCCCGGGCACGTCAATTCTTTCGTAGAATCTTCAAACGTTCCCTCTCCCCTTCCCTTCCTTTCCATTGTTTACTTGCTTATTTAGTTCTAGATGTGTCTGAAAACAGAGGGACACAAGGAATGTGGTCGGAATGTTTCGGGGATGTTGGCGTTATTGCGCGTGTCGAAGCCGCGGTTGCGACTGCTGCTGTTTTGTTTCCTTCCGATCATTTTGTTTCGATCCGGGGATAGAGAGGAGTTTTAATTCTTCGAGACTTTATTGTTTTGCCAGGCGGTGTTATTGAAGGTGGCACAGTGTGAATGAAACATCAGAGATCTTGTGGGGAGATACACAGGGGATGAAAGATAGAAATGGGTTGAAAATCTTTCTTATAAAGCATGCCATAAAAGCTGCTAAATAAAAAAGAACAAACTGACAAATGTACACTTTTAACAATAATATTATCACCAAAAACTATAGATTTTCAGAAAAGAATTTATTTTATTTCTATAGGGAAAATAAAAAGTACACTGAAACGTTTGCATGTTTTTGCAACATTGATAATTATTAATATAAAGTACATTAACAAAAACTTGAATTCATAAATGTAGCAAAAGCAGTTAGAATTTTTAAAAGGATTTAAAATCATATGGCGATAAATATAGTGAAATTTATTAAATAAAATAACAGAAAACATTGCTCCCAAAGTTGTTAATATCAAATTAAAGAATTACATGAATGAGATATATAGAAAAGATTTATCTTTTAATGCCGAATTAATTTATTTATAATATTCAGAGAAGTGAAAGAAATAAGGAAATAAATTTCTTATTTGTTTTAATATCGAAATTCTACATTAAAACTTAAATATATTCAATTCCCGATTTCTGAAAAAATATATATATCCCATTTGCGGAAATTTAAATACTTTCTAATTCAATGCCCTTTTTGTGCAGCTTTTTAACATGCATACAACTAAAAACATTCCAGTGCACTATAATTTCAAATTTTATTGAAGATATAGTAAACACACATTTCCTTTTATTTATTTTTATCATAACAATATTAACAAACTTCATGCAAACTAACTCAAAAAATGTTATAGAAAAAGGCCATTGGAGAAAAAGAAACTTGGTTGAAACCCTCTTGTTTAATTTCGTCATAATAATTTTAGCAAAAAGATGTATAAGTTAATAAACTAATACTATAGGAAAATACAAAAATAGAAAAAAGTAACATGGTTGAAACACTCTTGTTTAATTTCATTCATCATAATAATTTTAACAATTATTTATGTAAATTAATTTACGAATATTATAAAAGTAAATTTAAAGAAAAAGAAACTTGGTTGAAACATTGAAATTCATTTAACTTTAAACTGAATTCTTACAAGTGTTTGAAAGATATAAAATTTAAACTGAGAATTTTAGAACCACCCTCTGAAATAAAGTTATTAAAAAAATTATGTTGAACATATTTCTTATCAAAATATGTTTACTAAATATGTGATATCCATAGTTCAAGCTTTCTGAACTTATTATTCAAGCATCATACGAAAATTGAGTAGTATTGTAAGATTACTTCAAAGTTGAAAACGTGTGATTGATGACAAATCTGAAAAAAAATCAATATGAAAAATCTTTGAAAATTTCATCTGTTTCTTCAAATTATTGTCTTTTCCATAGTTTGAGGAATGATGAGGCATATCATTTATAACAACGAGCACCAAATGAGATTTGAAAAAAATCGTGTTTTTCCAATCCTTGTTTTCCAAAATATGTCTTCATAAGTAGGTATCTTTAAAAAATACTATTAAAAATTTTCTGTCAATCAAAAAGTGCCATAGTTGTCGAAAAAGTTTGAAATAGTATCTATTATTTCCTTGTCAAACAAATTAATCAAAAATAAAACCAATAAATAATGGATAATTATCTTTCAGATAATACTTTAAACTATCTCACTCGTTATCAGATTCTTGTGAGTTGTCTTCTTACGATCACTCATAGGAGGTTTTTTTCCTTTAAACATCATTAAAGAAATTAAAAAGATAGTAGTAAAACAATGCAATTTATAATAAAAAATATGGTTAGAAATTGTTTTCATTAAAACTGAAAAAAGGAGTGCATTAAAAGTAAAGTATACGATATGTTTGATATTTAAAACAGATGAAGCATTTGTAATTAAAAAGAACTCGTTAAAATCAGTAGACTGGTAATAAAACTTTATATTACAAAGATATAATAATAAATATATAATATAAATTATTTACCCTATTTGAACAGCGAATATTGTGCAAACATTAAAGAAACTAAAATATTTCAATATCTACAGAATGTTATGTAGAAACTTCATTCTTATTTAATAAAATGTTACGTATTTCAATATTGGTTAAATTGACATTGTAAGGCACTAATTTAATATTTTGTTATGAGGAAGTGAATAAAATGCAAGATATAAAAAAAGTATTTATGCAAAGTTGTATTTTAAATACTATGAAATAGTAAAATATGTATGTGAATATATTAAGTAGTCGCATTATATAAAATTATGAAATTGTTATTATTTTTTAACTATATTAAAATTTCTGACTTATATAGAGAAAACAATTTTTAGAGATTGCGATAACATAAGACATTGTAAAATTAACTGAATTATATAATGATTTTATAATAAATATTGCTCAGATAAATAAAACAATTTTTTTATTCGTTATGAAAAATTTTTGAAATACGTTTTATAAAAGCTTTATGATTTGCTTTTGATTGAATTTATTTTTTCAATTAAAGAATTTCTTTCAAATTTAGTTTAATTTTCTTTAGCACGAATACTAGAAAATTTCAGCCAATAATAATTTAATATATTTTACTCAATAAATAGCAACTAATGTTAATTGATTAACGGGTTATAAATATAGCACAAATTAACATGAAAAGGCGAAATAAAATTTGTATGGCTATTTTCATGTTATTTGTAACTGAATTTTGGACAATTCTTTAATGGTGCATGATAACAATTTTTGGCTAGTTGAAATTTTCATAAAAAACAAATTAAAATTAAGGGAAACCTAGAAACGAGAGATGTTAAGAAAACCTGATTTATTTAGAAAGAAGATGAAAGAATTTTAATCAAGTTTTAAACAATTCTTTACAGTAATCATAATATAAATTAAGAACGTAGATTATTTTTCTGCCTGAATTAGTACAGAGAGAAAAGAAAAGAAGGCATATGAAACAAGATATTGTACTTTATAAAATCAAAAACATGTTTAAACAAATAAATGTTTGAATTCAAATAAAAAATGATTGAAAAAATGATATGCTTCCTGAAATAAAGCTGATGTTTGAGATGCAAATTTCTATTTAAGAGTGAATTTATAAAATGAAAAATTAAAAAATTCCTAAAGCATGAGAAATATATTTTCTGCTATTTTTAAAATTATAATGCAAAAGAAAATTAATATATTCTGCGACAATTCAGTATTGGAGGGAATTTTATTTACGTGAGTTGACACTAAATTTGAATGAAATCCTGTAAAATAAGTCAGAAACTTCCGGTATTCAATTATATATTTATTCAATTTATAACACGATTGGATTTATAAATCGATTCCTTCCCAAATGACAATCGCATTTAAGTTAGATAATTGCTATTTAAACTTTCAGGATATGTCACGATTTAGTATAAGATAATGTGCAATTAGAGTTTAAATTAATCTTAGATTGTCCTGCCTGTGATATTTTAATGATTTATTCGGGAGAAATCCCATTAACAATCTTTATATAGTTATTTATATTTCGAAATAGTTAAAAGACATAAGAAAAATAAAATCACTTAGGCAGGGCGTTGTGATAACTGACTTCTAAAATCAGGAGAATATATTTTTCTTTTTTAAAATGGTAATTTGAAGATTATTGACTTTAAGTAATACACTTTAAAAATAGTTATAAGAACAATCGAAATATAAATATTAATTCAAAAGTACATTTTACAACTTTTATTATTGATTTCATTTATAGATTCGTTGCATTCCATTTAATACGTTTCTAGTACGAAATACATAGACGTTTTTTCTTCAATATGGCCTCCCAATGAAGTGGACTTTTGTGTGGGAGTAGAGCTTTAAAAATCATTCTGTTCGGGAACATACTTCCCATTTTTCCTGGAACCCTTTTTTCATATGACTTTCTTTTAAGAGAAAAATCGTAAATCACCTCCCTGGAAAATCGAGGAATCGAGTTTGACAGATGAACTGAGGTCACGTAATGCCCGAGTGCTCCTCTTTTTATTTCAAATACGTCCCTCTGAACGTAAAGGTAAGTAACGTATAAAGAATAATATCGTAGAAATGAAGGCTCTTTTAAGGTATGTGAACTTCAGCATTTCGAAGCATTTACGACATTTTGGAGAATTCCCACAGAAATGTTCCATCAATGATTGAAAATTTAGAAGAATTTTAAAGAAGAAAGAAAATAAAATAAATTATATTTAATAATTTTGATAACTATATCATAGTTACTAAATTTGATTTTTTTTTTCATAAAAATATCGCGTAGAAAATATATTGTTTTCGACCGGAAAATAATTAATTGTTTAAAACATTATGAGTATTTCTTTTTATTTGTATTCAATTCTTTTGGACACAATGAATTTTATCATATTTATGTTTTTTTCATAAATAACCAATTGCATTTCCCTTAATAAAGTAATTAAAAACCAATAATAAGTAATAATAATTGTTATGTTCCTTCTATCTGCCTTTTTAAGGAGTGAATGAAAAAAAAATGTTTTTTCATTCACTCTTTATAATAATAATAACTTTCATAGAAACTTTGAACTAATTGTTTCAATTGTATTGATATGCACGAAATTGTTATGGAGAAAAAATAATTAGTTATAAAATGTTTTTCACCAATTATTCGGACTTCAAAGAATAATTATTGGTCAATTATTTTTGTTTTCACAGATATCAACAAAACTGAAATCATAAATATCATATTTGAATGATTAATATTCAAAAACCAAATTTAAGAAGAAAAGAAATAAATATAGCAGTTTACAACTCTCAAATATCTAAACAAAATTCCATTTCTTATTATACAATAAAAGTTTTTGAAATATTCTCTGATAAAAGCGAGGTAAATTCTTTAAACATCTTAAGATAACAATAAAAATAGATAACTAAATAGTTTTTTATATAAAAAATAAACTTAAAACAGAATACTTAATACTTATTAAATTACTTAGACTTATTAAATTTTAATTTTAAATTTATTGAAATCTCAAGAAAAAAAATTCTTAAACTTTTTTTGATAGAAAATTGAGCATAAACAAGAAATAAAATTCAATTAATATCAAAGCGGAATAATAATAAATTTATTTGTAGTAAAAATTTTCTTAAACAAGAAGAAATAGGCTTGAAATATTTGTTTCAAAATATTTTCTATTTATAAAATTTTGCTCTTGATTCATATGTATAAAAATTGTCAGTACATTAAAAACTGTAATGCCTTTATAAAACTAATTCTTTTATGAAAAAATGGATTTGTTGTCAAAATTCTTTTTCAATAAATATACTGCTGGTATAAAAATATTGATTTGTTTACCAAACTATCAATATTCAAAGAATATTGATAGTTTGGTAAACAAATCAATATTTTAAAGAATAAAAAAGAATAAAAAAACAGATTTTAGAATCTAATTCAAGATTATGATAAAAGAATAAAAAACAGATTTTAGAATCTAATTTCAAGATTATGATAAATGATGGCCTTTAAAACTTATTTCATATTCTCTGTTAAGGCATTTAATAAATTTTAAAAAAACTGAATCACAATATTATTATTGTGGACAAATTTTTAACCCCAGTAACAATTTTACGATTCTTTCTGATAAACGAGTTGTTATACTTTAAAATTTAAAATTTTAGGAAGAACATTTATCGAATAAAATTCTTAACTTAAAATTTTTAATCTATAACCGTGGAACTTCAAAATTTGGAATTAAAAATTAGAGCTCTTTAAGCTGATTAAAAAAAATAAACCCATCTTATTCTGCTTATCAAAATTTCAACAGTTTCTCTGCACTGTAACACAAATTTCGTAAGATCTAGTTATTTTTTAAGACTTACCAACTTAAAAGGACACATTTAAAATTATAAACGACTAAGTATAAATTCATGAAAAATTAGATGTATAAGAAAACATACTTGTCTGACAAGAACAACATACTTTTCTGACATATATGTATATATGCGTGTATAAAATAATTTACAAACAAAAAAAGATATATTGTAATAACAAAAATATGGATATTGAATATCAGTAGGAATAAAGAAAAAAAATCTATTTAACACGATTATATGCTTTTATATATAGAAGGATGTATCCATATTCATTTCGCCTTGGGGTTTCATACCCTTTTCTCTTAAATTATTTATAATGTGCTTGACAAGAAGGAATCAAACTTGAACAAATTATTTATATTGTTAATGTACAACGATTTTTCAATCTTTTA